>BQNB010017016.1:0-68160 GCA_026074375.1 Tanacetum coccineum | reverse complement strand
GTTAATTTTGGGTATTGGGTATAAAAGTGGGTATTTGTTCGAGTATAGATAGGTATAGGTATTTCCGGGTATGCCTAAATGTAATTCATTGCAAAACGTAAACGTTTTACGTAACCAATAAAATAAAATGTGAATAGTTATAAATTATACTCGTAAAAATTATATAACACTTGTTTGATGAAAACTTTGACTTGTTTGGTGTCCGTTTATATTAAACGTTGATTTTTAGTTTACGCGATTTAACTATACAATAATAATTAAAAGCGAACGCGTAAAACTTCTAAAAATAATAATGATAATAATTGAGTCGGGAAATGACCTAAAAATGAGAAATGTTACAGTCTCCACCCGTTAAAAGAGCCTTGTCCTCAAGTCTCAAGTTGCAACACTTGACGAAGGTACGGGTTTAGTGAAAAGATGCGGATACTTCTTTTGAAATTGGTATTCACATTCCCATGTGAACTCAAGACCTCTCCTCGAGTTCCATCGAACCTTAACAATTGGGATACGGCTTTTCTTCAATTGTTTGACTTCTCTATCCATGAAATCTATGAGTTCTTCCACAAAATAGAGCTTATCATCAATATGAAGTCCTTTCAATAGAACGGCTAATGGTTCGTCGGAATAACATCTCTTCAAGTTGGATACATGAAATGTATTGTGAGCAATGGATCCAACCTTTTCTAGCACCTTGAAAGGTCCAACATATCTAGGGTTTAACTTCCCTCGTTTGCCAAAACGTACGACCCCTTTCCAAGGTAAAACTTTAAGCATAACTCTAACCCTAACTTGAAATTCCATCGACTTACGCTTTAAATCGGCGTAACTCTTTTGTCATTCATGGGCGGCTTGCATCCTTTGTTTGATTTGAATGACCTTCTCGGTTGTCCCTTGAACTATTTTTGGACCGGTGAGTTGAACTTGTCCAACCTCGGCCCAACAAACAGGTGAACGACACTTTCGACCGTATAGCGCCTCGAATGGTGCAGCCTTGATGCTAGCGTGATACTATTGTTGTAAGAAAACTCAACTAGTGGCAAATTTTTAACCTAACCATTTCCAAAGTCGATCACACAAGCACGTAGCATATCCTCGAGAGTTTGGATTGTTTTCTCGCTTTGTCTATCAGTTTGTGAATGGTACACAGTACTCATATCCAAGCTAGTACCCAAAGCCTTCTTAAGTGATCTCCAAAAATTTGATGCAAATCTAGGGTCACGATCATAAATTATTAAGACAGGTATTCCCTGCCTCGTGACTACCTCCTTTAGATGCATTCTCACAAATTTCTCCATGGAATTAGTTTCTCTCATTGACGTAAAGATTACAGACTTAGTAAGTTGGTCAACAATCACCCAAATGGTGTCATAACCTTGCGACGATTTTGGAAGCTTTGTGACAAAATCCATAGTGATATTGTCCCACTTCCATTGAGGTATCTCGGGTTGTACCAACAATCCCGATGGTTTTGGTGTTTAGCCTTGACTTTAGTACGCGTCAAACATTTGCTAACATAGATTTTGTCAGAACCCGGATGGATAGAGTATTTTGATTTATGGGACTCGTGCATGATCACCATCCTTAAATCACCATAACATGGTAACCAACTCTTGCCATTTAAGCATGGAGTTCCGTCGGCACGGGGTTCCAACATTTCCTTTGGTATATCCTTCCTGATCATACCTCCTACGTCTTCCTTCATGACGTTCTCTGGTTTCTGTGGTTGTATTTGAGCTTCCAAAATTTGTTTGGGGTGATCCAAACCAATAGTCTTGACTAAGGCTCGAACCCGTAATGGCTTAATCTGTTCTTTACGGCTTTAAGGCATCGACCACTATGTTTGCTTTCCCCGAGTGATAACGAATCTTACAGTCGTAATCACTAAACAACTCTAACCAATGACGTTGCCTCATGTTCAACTCCTTTTGGTTAAGAATGTGTTGTAGACTTTTGTGGTCGGTAAACATAGTGCACTTGGTTTCATACAAATAGTGTCTCCAAAGTTTTAGAGCAAACACTACTGCACCAAGTTCCAAATCATGAGTAGTATAATTTTTATCATGAATCTTCAACTGTCGTGATGCATAAGCAATCACCTTCTCGTTTTGCATCAATACCGCACCCAATCCTTTATGCGACGCATCGCAATAAACAATGAAGTCCTCAGCTCCTTGAAGGAGAGCTAAGATGGGCGCACTACATAACTTTTTCTTCAATGTCTGAAAAGCTGCTTCTTGTTTGTCATCCCATTCAAAGGCGACTTTATTCTGAGTAAGCTTGGTCATTGGCTTAGCAATTTTTGAAAATCCTTCGATGAATCTTCGATAATAATCGTCAAGACCTAAAAATTACCGTATCTCCGTAGGAGTCTTAGGAGATGCCTAATCTTTCATGGATTTGATATTGGCGGGATCCACGTGAATGCCTTGACTATCAATCACGTGGCTGAGAAATTATACTTTGGGAATCCAAAATTTACATTCAGAGAATTTAGCATACAATTCTTCTTTCTTAAGCAATTCCAGAATTGCCTTTAGATGTTCTTCATGTTCTTTCTTGCTCTTTGAATAAATTAGTATATCGTCAATAAAGACAATTACAAACTTATCTAAATACGGTTTTAACACCCGATTCATGAGATCCATAAATACCGCCAGTGTGTTCGTCAAACCGAATGGCATAACTTGGAACTCGTAATGACCATACCGAGTCTTGAATGTCATCTTTGGAATATCTTCTTCGCGTACTCGAAGCTGATGATAACTCGATCGCAAGTCTATCTTAGAATAAACACTAGATCCTTGTAGTTGATCAAATAAATCATCGATCCTTGAGAGTGGATAACGATTCTTCACAGTCAGCTTGTTTAATTCTTGATAGTCGATGCACATTCCAAATGATCCGTCCTTTTTTTTGATAAACAAGACCGGAGCTCCCCAAGGTGAGGAACTGGGTCTTATAAAGCCTTTGTCGGATAGTTCTTGCAGTTGCTCTGACAACTCTTTCATTTCGGAAGGAGCTAATAGATAAGGTGTTTGTACTACAGCTGCAGCACCAGGCATCAAATCGATTTGGAATTCCACTTGTCGAGTCGGTGGAAGACCCAACAATTCTTCAGGAAATACTTCAGGAAAATCTTGAACGATTGGTACGTCCTCAAGTCGTTTCTCCCCCAACTAGTTTTCAGTCTCCTTTGTAGTAACATGTGACAGAAAGACATGATGTCTTTTCAACAAATATTTTTGAGTTTTGGTGCATGAAATGATGTTCAAATGAGTCTCATTTCCCTGATTGCTTCTGTCATCATAGACAATTAAGGTTTTACTTCCCCAGGGAATACGAATGATCTTCTCGGCATAAGTTATTATGGCATGATACATTGACAAACAATCCATACCAATTATGACGTCAAAACTTCCAAGTTCAACGGGCATCAGGTCGATGTTGAACGAATGATTTAGTGAATTCTCTAATGGCGAGCAAATTTGATAGTGAATTGTCCTAGGGCGAATAGTGATGTGTCTCGGCTTTTCGGCTTAAGATTTGGTATAAGATGATGTCAACTTTATAGTAAGATGGAGTAAAGGTCTGCTTAGTTTCCATGGTTACTAATTCGATCTCCCAAAGTAAACGCGTTTTACGAATACGCGCACAAAACTTTGTTTTTCAAGGATGTAAGTAAAAATGGATTTATTGACAAGTGTTACATGGTGACTACTCTCAGCATGACATAGTCCTTCCTGAATTATACATAGGTGATCAGGCTATGTATATTTGATGGCTAATGATGCGATGCTCATTTTCTTCAAAATGTGTTATGTATAAAGAAGTATCAAAGAGTTTTATGAGATGACCAAAATGACTTACAAGGTGGATGTAAGGTTGTTGATAGGATGACAATAAAATGGTTTACGAGAAATCGTATGATGGTTTACAAGACAATAGCTAAATGACTCATGGGGTGTCAATAAAATAATTTATGTGATAAAAAATAGTTTCATAAGGTAAGAACGAGGTAATTCATGAAGTGATAGTAACATAGTTTTTAAGATGATTATGAGATAGTATATAAGATGTCAAGGAGGTAATTTATAAGGTATTCGTGAAATGATTGAGAACAGTATATAAAATGTTAGTTTATTGAACGATGGTAGGATAATTTGTCAACGATAGTAAGATGGTTTATAAAATGATAGTTTATCCATCGATAGTAAGGTAGCTTGTTAATGACATCGACTTTGTTTATGAGGCAATACTAAAATTGTTTATGAGATGGTATCAAAATCATTTTTGAGGGAATCACGAGACTGTCATAATGTAATAGGAGTTTATGATGTGGTAACAAATTGTTTATGAATTGATAACAAAATAGTTTTGAAAATTGACCATAGAAACAGTTTATAAGGGACAACGAAATAGTTTATTGTGTGATAGTGATATGTTTCATAAATTCATGATTTTTTAGTAAGTGGTTTGCATGAATACATAGGGAGTTGAAATAAAATTGACGAAGTTTTCAAAATACCATAATTTGATAGATAATCGGGTTCATTGTTTTTCCCTTCAAAATACTACATGTTTTCTTAGTGCTACAATCGTTCAATACTAGACAATACATAAATAATGAGGCAGAAGCTCTATGGGTAAAATCCGTGATGACTGATCATGGAAGCCTCGAGCGCTTAAGACTCTCTAGCTCCTCCTGAATCAAACCCAACTGGTGCTCCATCTTTTCACAGGCCTGTCTCTCACGGTTATGAGTAATCTTCCCGATTGCCTTCGTAGTCTTAATCCTAGCGCGCAATGAAGCATTCTCTGCCTCAGCAATGTCTACTCTAAATCTTAGAGCCGTCAGCTCCTCCTGTATGGGCACTCATAATAAATGTTGATGTATGCCTCATATAGCATCCCCGTGTTGGGCTTGTGTCCTCACAACGACCGCTGCAGGAAAAGCAACTGTAGCGACGGGATATGGGTGAATGATATCCACCCTGATATCGATCGGATCCCTAAGATTCTCCTCAGCAGAGACAGGAACAGTGGGTGCAGCCATAACCTGCACAAGCAAGAGTTTATATAAATATTCTTTATATGAAACCATGCAAGATGCGTGCAGTATAGAAGGTAAACACGATGTAAGATGATGCATGGTGAATGAATATGCACACATGGCAGGGATGAAAATGTGACATGGCGAAATGGAATGTATCATGATATGAATGGAAGATGGTATGAATAAGTGGTGGTATGAATGAATGATGGTATAATATCATATAAGGTCGATTTATGTTTAGGACATACTAGTTTATAGTATATTTTGTCTTAAGAAATGATTTAGTATTCATATAATAACTCTTATATAAATAAGTGTAAAGTGTACACGAGGCAGGGTAAGTATATATATATATACATACATATATACATATATACATATATATATATACATATATATATATACATATATATATATACATATATATATATACATATGTAAACTTATCTTTGTATATATATGTAAGACCCTTATAGTAATGTACGTACTATAATAAGAACACGAATAAGAATCGTGTAAGCATCACGTATGTGAATCCTGCAGCATCTAGTATACCCAACTAATGCAACAAGTAATGCATGAATGAATGGTTCATGAAAATCCCTTTGTATGATGTAATGTTTGAAAAACGGTTATAGTCCAAGTAAAAGTATTTGACCTGGTTCTCTATAACCTTGGCTCTGATACCAATCTGTAACACCCCCAAATAGAGTCGCAGCTGAATAATGAGTTCGAGAGCGTTTCTTCATTGATCAATAGCACAAGATATGAGAACGACCTCTAAAAGAGTCGTTCAAAATACGATACATTGGATTTATTAAAATTGTTTAATACAAATCGCAACGGCTTAAATTGTTCAACATTTGATAACAAATATTTTAGATCATAAAAAAATCCCCAGATGTAATGACTCCAAATCTTTTATGCATGACTCCCCAAAAGGGTATCCCCAATGTATCCTTAGCACCTCGTGCCTCATTGACCTGAGAAAACATGCTTTAAAACGTCAACATAAAGTTGGTGAATTCATAGGTTTATGTAAATATAATGTAGGACCGCAAGATTTCAAAGTGTATGATAGTGCAACAGATGCAAACATCACAAAGGGTAATTACGTTTCCCTAAGCTCATGACACTAAAACTCGACATGTATGAATGAAATATAAATATTGCCACATTGCCCGTGATGATGTTCAACCTGAAACATCCTAAATCCGACATGGCATACATTCATTGGTTCACTCCGTGACGCCAGTGAGAGCTACTCACCCGGATAGGGATGTCAATCCCAAATAGATCTATTTATAACATTCGCGCTCACATAAAGTAATTAACAGTTCATGATAATGGGCATAGTGGGTTATTGCTACTTAGGCAAACACGTAATCATGATAAAATGTACACTTGCGTCCTATTTGTAAAACAATGCATGTTTCTTACCCCAAAAGTTGTAAAACATTGATATAGTAAAACATCGGGCTATGAACTCACCTTAGTAGATAGTCCTCTGTGAATAGTAAATATATCCAAGTATGCAAATGGATCACACCGTCAAATACCTAAGTAAATATGACCAGTCTTAGTCTACAAGTTTAGGCTAACGACTCTTGTATAAACTACAATAATTTGCTAGTTTATATATATAATGTTATCACTTGTGTGGTGATGCACATGTTTATTGTATTTGTCTTTACTTGTTGGCTCTTGAGAAGGTATGCGACTACACACGTACAAGTATATGTATAAGTGTTATTATAAATATATATATTTATTAAATCGTGTTTTAATTTGTATAATATCCGATAAATATCATAACTTGTCTGATACGTTAAGTGTTTATTAAAATCATGTTTGTTCATAAAATATCTTTAGGTTTATTTACAAAAACAGTCCTTATGTTTATGAAAATAGGTTATTTACATTTTAAACCCTCAGGTTTCCATGTTTTCACCTTTAGCCCTTTAACTTTAGAAAAGTTACACTTTTGGTCCCTATACTTGCAAAATAGTCCCTTATGTTTCAGAAGTGACAAAACAGTCCCTAGACTTATAAAAAATAGTTTTGACAGTTTTAACCCTCAAGTTCCAAGTTTTGCACTTCTAGTCTTAAACTTCCAAAAAATTACTTTTAAGTAAATTAGTTTTGAAAAGTGGACAAAGGCTTCATTAGAATCTAATAAGCCGTAAAGCTGTGCAGATTTAAGTAAGATCGGTGAGCTTATTATGCTTTTGGGGCTTTTTGGGCCCGTTAAGGTCCATTAAGCATTCTAATGGTCCAATGAAAATTTTAAAAGCACATAAGCTCTCAATAAGCTCTTCTAAGCTTATTGAAGCTGTTAAGCTGTATAATAAGCTCGGGTAAGCTTATTTAGGCTTATTGGGCTCGTTAGCCCAATAACCTTAACCCGAATAGCTCCATAATGTCCATTAGGGTTTCATATATTGTCCAATTTATTTTCCTAGTCTTATTAAGCACCTTTAAGTCTGTTTAAGTTGTTTTTCAAGATTGGCTTATCCCATAAGCCAATAAGCTATGGTAATGGGCTTTTGGGCCCATTATGAACTCGTTTAGGGTTCTATAGGTGGGGGATTATTTTCAAGAGGTCCAATAGTTTTTCTAAGTCTATAATAAGCTTAATAAACTGCATAAGCTCACAAATAAGCTGTTCAAGCTTATTCCTGGCTTATGGACCCATTTTTGGCTACGGTAATGGGCCGCCAAGCCCATTAAGGGTCCGGTTAGGTTTCAAATATATATTAGGGTTCATATAAGTTCCACAAGTATTTTAGACCCCTTAATAAGCTCAAGGAGCTTATTAATAAGCTGTAGACCCCACAACTACGGCCTGTTGGGCCTGCTTCGCCCAATAGGGGGCTGTTGGGTTTAATAAGTCCATTAGTGGCCCGTTAAGCCTATTAGTGATATTAAGGGCTTGTTAAGATTCCTAACAAACCAAAATAAGCTCGTTTAGCACACATAATAGTCGTGTTCATCACATGCAATCGTCTAATTAATTAGTATACTCTTTCCCAAGCCAAGCCATCATGTTTTCATGAAAAGTTTACGTGTAGGTTTCATGTATTTCGTGTGTACGTGTTAGTGTTCATATTGGTTTCCATATTTGTAATTAAATGAAAACGTTTAAGCCTTAGCTCGATATTAAACTATGTTTTACACATTTTAACGCATCCTAGCACCACACAAGTTACATACATGTATTTATAAGTGCGTGAACCATGCATGGGTTGAACCATGCATGTTCACACTCACGTTAACTTGTTAAACACAAGTTAATCGTGACCCATATGACTAGCCAAGAGGAAAACAATTAAGACATGAACATATAAGAGGTAGGGCTCAACTTACAATAGTCCTAGATCCTTTGAAAATGTATTGTCGTGTAGAAATGAGAAATGAGAAGAGAACCCGACTGAATGACAACCCAAGCTTCGAGCTTAACCCTTATACAAATAATCCTAGCTTCCTTGATCACTAAAAGCTAACCCAAGTCACTTGCTTGCAAGCTATGGTGAGATTGTGAGGGTGTTTGTTCTCGGCTGTGGATAGCAACCCGAAACAAGAAGAGAAAACAATATGGTTTGTTTGAGAGAGTGTTTAGTGTTTGCAAGAAGTGTTTTGCCAAGATAGGAGTGGGTTTATATAGGCCTAAGATTAGTTAGCTCACTTAGTCCCGATCTAATCCCAAACCGAGCCCTAATAGGTGGTTTCGGTTAGACCTAGTTAACCTCAAATGGTTTTGCTAATACCACATAGTACATTCCTTAATTACAAGATCAATGGTACATGATACTTAAGATTTGAGCAATCTTATGGTATATGTATGTGTGTACATGCCGCGGGTATCCAAGAGCAAGAAAGGATCCAAAGTGGTTATTACACAATGTGTATTAGGCTTATTAGGGACATTAAGGACAAGCTTTAATTAAACCTTTGTTGTACATGTACTTAGTATAGGTTTAGAAGATTTCTAGGTGATTATGTATGTGGGACGAGTAGGATTATGGAGGGAAAGAAAGGTTTTGAAATCTTATTGAGATTATTATGGTACAAGTCTTAATTAAAGGATCATTGTACAAGATTTGTGTAAGTATCCAATGGTTTATGGGTTTTGTTTACCCATAACCGGCCATAATGGCTTATTAACACGAAAATTGAATAATTTTTGTGTTTAAGGATTAAAAGTGGGTATTGGTTTGAGTCTAGGTAAGTCTAGGTATCATCCGGGGTGTCTAAACGTATTTTTATTGCGAAACGTAAGCCTTTTACGTGACCAATAAAAATAAAATGCGCAAAGTCAATAATTATCTTTTTAATAATTACATAACACTTGCTTGACGTAAACCTTAATTTATTTGGTGACCGTTTACGTTGAATGATTATTTCTAGTCTACGCAATTTAGCTTAAAAGTTAAATTAAAAGTAAACGCGTACCGTACTAAAATAAATAGTGAAGAATAATAGGAGTCGTAAAATGACCTAAAATTGAGAAATGTTACAGTCTTCACCCGTTAAAAGAGCTTTGTCCTCAAAGCTTAAGACCTTGTGGTGGATGAAGACGCTCGATTTATGAAGAGATGTGGGTATTTCTTTTTGAATAAATCTTCACGTTCCCATTAGAACTCAGGACCTCTCCTTGAGTTCCAGCGAACCTTAACGAGTGGTATATGGCTTCGCTTTAATCGTTTGACCTCCCGTTCCAAAATTTCAACAGGCACTTCCAAAAATTAGAGTTTATCATCAATATGTAGTCCTTCCAACGGAACGGCTAATGGTTCGTCGGAATAACACTTCTTTAAGTTGGATACATGAAATGTATTGTGAACCCGGCTCAGCTCTTGAGGGAGTTCTAGCTTGTAAGTAACGGATCCAACCTTTTCCAGTACTTTGAAAGGTCTAACGTATCTAGGGTTCAACTTCCCCCGTTTTCTAAAACGCACGAATCCTTTCCAAAGTGAAGACTTGAGCATAACCCTATCCAACTTGGAATTCCATCGGCTTACGCTTTAAGTCGGCGTAACTCTTTTGCCGGTCACGAGCGGCTTGAATCCTTTGCTTGATCTGAATGATCTTCTCGGTCGTTTCTTAAACTAAATCTAGACCGATGAGTTGAACTTCTCCGACCTCGGCCCAACAAACGGGTGAACGACACTTTCGACCGTACAATGCCTTAAACGGTGCAGCCTTGATGCTAGCGTGATAACTATTGTTATATGAGAACTCGACTAATGGTAAGTGCTTAATCCAACCATTTCCAAAGTCGATCACGCAGGCACGTAGCATATCCTCGAGAGTTTGAATAGTCATCTCGCTTTGTCCGTCCATCTCTGGATGATAGGCAGTGCTCATATCCAAGTTAGTACCCAAGGCCTTCTAGAGTGACTTCTAGAAGTTTGACGGGAATCTAGGGTCACGATCACAAATGATCGATACAGGTATTCCATGTCTTATGACTACCTCCTTTTGGTACATCCTTGCCAACTTCTCCATGGGGTCGTTTTCCCTCATTGGTATAAAGATTGCAGACTTCGTGAGTCGATCAACAATCACCCAAATGGTGTCATGACCTTATGACGACTTGGGAAGCTTTGTGACAAAATCCATAGTGATATTATCCCACTTCCATTAAGGTATCTTGGTTTGTACCAACAATCCCGATGGTCTTTGATGTTCAGCTTTGACCCTAGCACACGTTAAACATTTTCTAACATAGGTGGCGATGTCGGCCTTCATATTGGGCCACCAGTATAGCTTTTTCATGTCTTGATACATTTTGTCAAAACCCGAATGGACAGAGTATTTTGATTTGTGGGACTCATGCATAATCACAGTCCTCAAGTCACCATAACATGGCAACCAACTCCTATCGTTTAAGCATAGGGTTCTGTCGGCACGGGGTTCTAGCCTTTCCTTCGGTATATCCTTCATGATCATACCACCCACGTCTTCATTTTTGATGTTCTCTGGTTTCTGTGCTTCTATTTGAGCTTCCAAAATTTGTTTGGGGAGATTCAAACTAATAGTCATGACTAAGGCTTAAACTCGTAATGGCTCAATCCGTTCTTGACGGCTTAAGGCATCAGCCACTACGTTTGCCTTCCCTAGGTGATAACGAATTTCACAGTCGTAATCACTGAGCAACTCTAACCAACGACGTTGTCTCATGCTCAATTACTTTTGATTGAGAATGTGTTGTAGACTTTTATGGTCGGTAAACATAGTACACTTGGTTCCATACAGATAATGTCTCTAGAGTTTTAGAGCAAACACTACTGCATCAAGTTCCAAATCATGAGTACTATAATTTTTCTTGTGAATCTTTAATTGTCACGATAAGCAATCACCTTTTCGTTTTACATCAATACCGCACCCAACCCTTTATGCGACGCATCGCAATATACAATAAAGTTCTCAGCTCCTTGTAGGAGAGCTAAGATAGGTGTGCTACACAACTTATCCTTCAATGTCTGAAAAGCTGCTTCTTGCTTGTGACCCCATTCAAAGGCAACTTTCTTTTGCGTGAGTTTGGTCATCGGCTTAGCAACTTTCAAAAATCCTTAGATAAACCTCCGATAATAACCGACAAGACCTAAAAATTGACGTATTTCCGTTGGTGTTTTAGGAGATGCCCAATCTTTTATTGATTCGATCTTGGCGGGATCTACGTGAATGCCTTGACTATCAATCACGTGGCCGAGAAATTGTACCTTAGGAATCTAAAATTCACATTTAGAGAATTTAGCGTACAACTCTTCTTTCTTAAGCAATTCCAGAATTGCCTTAAGATGTCCTTCATGCTCTTTCTTGTCCTTTGAATAAATTAGTATATCGTCAATAAAGACAATTACAAACTTATCCAAGTATGGTTTGCACACCCGGTTCATGAGATCCATAAACACCGCCGGTGCGTTCGTCAAACCGAATGCCATAACTTGGAACTCGTAATGACCGTATCGAGTCTTGAATGCCGTCTTTGGAATATCTTGTTCGCGTACTCGAAGCTGATGATAACCCAATCGTAAGTCTATCTTAGAATAAACGCTGGATCCTTGTAGTTGATCAAATAAATCGTTGATCCTTGGGAGTGGATAACGATTCTTCACCGTCAGCTTGTTTAATTCTCGATAGTCGATGCATATTCGAAATGATCCGTCCTTCTTTTTGACAAATAAGACCAGAGCTCCCCAAGGTGAGGAACTGGGTCTTATAAAGCCCTTGTCGGATAGTTCTTGTAGTTGCTCCGACAACTCTTTCATTTTGGAAGGAGCTAATCAATAAGGTGCTCGTGCTACAGGCGCAGCACCAGGCATCAAATCGATTTGGAATTCTACTTGTCGAGTCGGTGGAAGACCCAGCAAATCTTCAGGAAAATCTTGAACGATTGGTACATCTTCAAGTCGCTTCTCCTCCGACTTATCTTCAGTCTCTTTCGTAGTAACATGTGCTAAAAAGACATGATGTCATTTTAATAAATATTTATGAGTTTTGGTGCACGAAATGATGTTCAAACGAGTTCCGCTTCCCTGATTACTTCCGTAACCATGAATGATTAAGGTTTCATTTCCCCAGGGAATACGAACAATCTTCTCGGCACAATCGATGAGAGCGTGGTACTTTGACAACCAATCCATACTGATTATGACGTCGAAACTACCAAGTTCTACGAGCATTAAGTTGATGTTGAATGGATGGTTTAAGAAGTTTAACGTACAACCCCGAATAATAGTGTTTATCCCTATTATTTTCCCGTCGGCTAGTTCCACATCATAATAATTGTCTAACGTATTTGGCGTGATGTCAATTAGGGAACTAAATGTAGTAGATACAAAACTTCTATCGGCACCAGTATCAAATAAGATAGAAGCATAGTGGTTGTTTAGAATGAACGTACCTGTAACGACGTTGGAGTCCGGGTTTGTTCCAGCATTGCCCACCACATAGACCTTTGCTGGAGCATTGCCATTCCCACGTTGATTACCACGGTTCCCATTCTTTAACTTCGGGCAATCTTTCTTGTAATGCCCCTGAACACCTCATTCATAACAAGTGACAACATTTTGAGTTGCTCCGGAGTTCCCACGATTGTTATTATTATTGTTGGGACCAGAACTCTTACAGTCACGAGCCAGGTGACCAACTTTCTTACACTTATTACACCTGGGAGCACATGGCCCTTTATGGTGATAGTTGCATTTAGTACACAAGGGCAGTGATCCCGTGTACTCTCTCTTTTCACCAGGCCCAGCAGTGTAAGCTCGCCTAGTGTTCTGCCTCTTGTTTTGTTGTTGGTGCCCTTGATTATTCCCAACATTAAATTCCAACTTCCTCTTCTGCCCATATTGTCTTTCAGTGATAGTGAGAACTTTTTGATCCATCTGATCATTAGCAAACTCAATTGCTTTCTCTATTGTCTTGAGCTGATATAACATTATATTTCCTCGAATCATATCAGGAAATCCACCAATATATTTCTCAACTTCTTCCGATTCCTTGTGGAACATCCTTCCACACATCAATGAAAGCTCTTGGAAACGCAGAGTATAACTCGCGACATCAGTACCTTTTACTTTTAGGTTCCAGAGCTCAATTTCTAATTTCTTGATTTCACCTCTTGGGCAGTATTTGTCCGTCATCGTCTTCTTTAGTGTCTTCCAGTCCATAGCATAAGCAACATCTTGTGTAACAGCCTTCATGTGGGAGTTCCACCATGTTAGCGCATTTCCAAGGAAAGTGCAAGTAGCGAACTTAACTTGGTTCTCTACAGCACAGTTGCTAATGTGGAAAACTGATTCCATCCTTTCAAACCATTGTGCTAGTACAACCACTCCTTCAGTACCCTTAAAAGTAAGGGGCTGACAATTCAGAAAATCTTTGTACGCACACTCACGCAGAGTGCGTGTACTTCCTCTAGTTTTAGTACCAGAATTGTGGCTACCGTCGCCATGACCATTAGTGTTATTTCAAAGAGTTTCATGATTAGCAAGGGCTGTAGACACTCTTGCTTCAATCAATTGCTCAACAACAGTAGCTGTCATTGGGGCGGCAGCCGCCGCAGCAGTGGCAGTAGCAGCCCTTGCAGCAGTAAAGGTTCTTTTTGGTGGCATGTTGTTCTAAATCACAATAATATCAAACACATGAGCTTTCATAAACATCACAACATGACATGGGTACAATATATATATATATATATATATATATATATATATATATATATATATATATATAACAAGATCACATCACACAATGATTATATAACATGATTGAGATCACAACACATAACAGAATTAAGATCGACATAACATAATACAACATATTATATATAACACGATCACATCACACAGTGATTATATAACATGACTGGGATCACAACGCATAACAGAATTGAGATCGACATGACATAATACAACACCTCATATATAACTAAGAAAAACATACATGATTATCTGATACAATAATTGAAAAGTACAAATCCTACTGCCGTGCTAGCTGGGTACAAACCCATAACACTTAGCCGGCTAACAAAATGATAGCTATGAATATAACATGAAAAAAATATAAATCTAGGCAGAACTACCAGCGCCCTCGCGATCACCTGCATGAGTCTGGTCTCTAGCCTAAAGTGCGTGAATTTGTCCCAATGTTGCTGACAACTGTCCCTGTAGTGTCAAAACATGTGCAATCAATGTCGCCGTCAGTGACTCCTGTGAGGCGATGCGGTAATCCTGCATCTGGGTATGAGTCATATATGCTTGCAGCTCATAGTGAACTGCCGTACTCAACCCAATAGAATATGCCCAAGCCTCTCAGGAAACTAGGGCCTCCTAGTCCAACAGTTGTGCAGTCTCATAGTGAAACTGTCTATCCTCGGCCACTATGTCAAAACTCTGATATATCTGAGTCTGCCTGCCCTGAGTGTACTTAATCACAGCATAAATATCCTGAGTGTCCTGCTCCTGCACCGCAGCGAGCTCGGTCACCCTATCATTAACGCCCTCGAGGGTCGTCGGTGCCACCTCCTCTACAGCTTCTGTCGGATCTTGTCACACACTGCCAAGGCGGAAACGCGAGGCGTAAACAAGAATGGATATCATCACAACACACGGTGTCTCTATAGAGAATACTAAAATAAAAGCTAAAGTAAAGCAAAGACACATAGTGTTATAACAATACCCAAAACCTAACCAAAATCCAAAAGGCGTCTTTATTGATGGAACGGAAGTTCTCGTCAATAGAAAGACATGCAACAATTATCCAAATTCAATCAATGCAAAAATTCAAAACATGAAATAAAAATCTTTTTGACATCCTATGGTCTCTTACTAGCCATTTCTTTCAATCTTATTTCCATCATGATCACCTGAAAATGATGTTTAAAACGTCAACACAAAGGTTGGTGAGAGTCATAGGTTTAGGACTCACATTAAAACTTTTTCAAAACCAATTACTGCGATTATCAAAACAATATAGGACAACTATGCAATTTGTGAACTTATGCTAACATGCAATCTACATACTAGGTAGGAACGTTACCCCCGATCCATTACAACAACTGGGTAGGAACGTTACCCCCGATCCATTTCAATCACTAGGTAGGAACGTTACCCCCGATCCATATGTCACTTACGCACCTAAAAGTCTACCAGCTGGAACTTATACTTAGGCCTGGACCAACACATCATTGAGTATTATTTCAACCCTTCAGTTAGATTTGATTGAGTAGTAAAGACCACTCCCAACCGAACAAATCACGAAACAATAACACGTAGCAAATAATCACAGCAACTAAAACAGTTTAACACATAGCATCATTTTCACCCCAATAAAACATAAGAAAAAGGGGCTATGAAACTCACCTGATGCTTAGCTTCCAAAAAGATTCAACCAAACTTCACAAAATATCACGAACAATCTAAACAAAACAATAACACGTAGCAAATAATCACAGCAATTAAAACAGTTTAACACATAGCATCATTTTCACCCCAAATAAAACACAAGAAAAAGGGGCTATGAAACTCACCTGAAGTTTAGCTTCCAAAAAGATCCAATCAAAACTTCACAAAAATGCATGAACAATCTAAACAATTAAACACATTATTAGCTACCATCAATTAGGCATTCAACCAATAATGATGTAACTTCAACTATGATATATACCACCTAGGCTATCTATCCATAGTCCTATAATCATTAAAACCCTTTTACCCATTCTTACACATTTCCACTTAATACTTAAATGTTATTCACTTAACTTTCAGGGTTTTAAGCAAAATTTACTCTCACCTCGTGCCTTAAAAAAATAAAAATAAAAAAAAGAAAAAATAAAAAAAAAAAAAAACGCACTACTTAAACACTCCCATAATTCAAACAAAATTCACCATGGCTAAATAATATATCCTATGAACCACCTCAATAGCTCTCCCAAAGTCACTACCCTTTTATAAATACCCCTTAGAAATTCATTAATCCAAAGTGTTTAAAATTCGTCCAGAATCTGACCTTCTAAAAGTATGACATTAATTACCCAACTTAGACCCCACTATGACCTTAGAAAAAATTCAGAGGTCACACACAATATATGAACTAACTTCCACGTGACTTAGAGCCTCTAACTCAGTGTCTAAGTATTTTTAGAAAAATCAAAACCAAAACTGAAATTCGTCACTGTTTTACACACTGATTTTGTAATGACCATTTGACCCACTTCCCGACCATAAAAACTTATGAGGCCGACTTTTCTAGAAAGTAGACTCTCTGAGGTTATCTCCAGTATGTTGTAAATTATTTATTTGATCTTTTATGACCGAGTTATGCTCGTTACAAAACTGCCTAACTTTCTGCAGTGAATTAAACACCTAATTCGAGTGATCTAAGCCCTAACGCATGATCATATCGCTAATCTAATTAATCAAATGATTAAACTAACATTAATATATCATAAAATTTCTGGAAATTAAATACCCTAATTTATAAAACTAAATTTAAACCTTAATCCATCATAACTAAGTTACTAGAAAAATAAACGAACTAGAATTAACAAATCGAATTCGTACCTTAAGATTAAACCAAAAAAAAAATTCGTTTCTTGCCTTCTCCTTCTTTGGCCGGTCGACTAGGGTGAGGGGGATTAGGGATTCTAGGTTTAGTATATATAGGCACCCTAGTTGTGTTTTAAACTAAATCTAATTAGGTCTTAGATATAAACTAGGATTCTAATTATTATTATTTTTCTTCTTTATCTCCAAAACCGGCCGAATGGCCTTTATCTCTTTTTTTTATTCTTTTTTTTATTATTTTATTAATTACATATTTACAATTAAAACCTTAAGTTTTTGTAAAAATATTTACTTATTTGGCTAAACCTTTTAGCATAAACGCAGTTTACTATCTTTCTAATAATAACTTTTCATTTCTAACCTAACTTTCCAAAAATAGAAATTTTACATTTTCTTAATCTAACACTTAAACGCTAAACCTATCTTAGATAACTAACATAAAATACGTATACGTATATATACTTACACAATTAACTTGCAAACGCTCAATTATCAGAAATCATTTCCTTGCCATTAAAAATGAACGAAATGAACTCAACAAATTTTCCCATCATTATAATCTTATTGGGATGATCACTCTCAATAGATTGGTTACCAAAACCTCATAAACACATAAAAATACATATAAATACATAGAATCACATAAACCATACTTTGCAACAGACACATAAGTCAACACTAACGGTTTGACTAACCTGCTCAAGTTATGGTTGTCACATTATCCCCTTGTTAGAGGAAATCTCGTCCCGAGATTTAACTAGCCCATTCATCAGTACGATTAACAAACAACTGCGGATACTTAGACTTCATATAATCCTCGTGTTACCAATTAAACTCAGGGCCACGCTTGGAGTTCCAACGAACCTTTACTAACGTTATCTTACTACGCTTCAGACTCTTAACTTCACGATCCATTATCTCTACGGGTTCCTCAACAAAACGAAGAGTTTTGTCAACCTTTATTTCATCTAATGGCACATGCAAACTAGCATCTGCCAAACATTTCTTCAAGTTTGACACGTGAAACGTATCATGTACCCCACTTAATTCCTCTGGCAGTCTCAATCGATAAGCTACAAGACCGATCCTTTCAAGAATCTCAAATGGTCCTACGTATCTTGGTGCTAACTTTCCCTTTTTCCCAAAACGTATTACACCTTTCCAAGGTGATACTTTCAACATCACTCGATCTCCTACTTCGAATTCCAATGGTTTGCGTCTATTGTCAGCATAGCTCTTTTGACGATCTCTTGCTGCCTTGAGCTTTTCCTTTATCAACACAACTTTATCAGTCGTTTCCTGAATTAATTCAGGTCCAATCAAACTACTTTCTCCAATCTCAGCCCATAAAACAGGCGACCTACACTTCCTTCCGTACAAGGCTTCAAACGGAGCACATTTTATACTCGAATGATAGCTATTATTGTAAGAAAACTCAGCCAATGGTAGATGAACATCCCAGCTACCACCAAAATCAATTACACACGCCCTCAACATATCCTCTAGGGTCTGAATCGTACGCTCACTTTGTCCATCCGTTTGGGGATGATAAGCCGTACTCATATCCAACCTTGTCCCTAATGCTTTTTGCACAGTCTGCCAGCAACGCGACGTAAATCGTCCATCTCTATCCGAAATAATCGACACAGGAACTCCATGTCTCGCGACTATTTCATCGACGTAGATCTTTGCCAATTTCTCAGTACTATAGTCTTCTCTTATAGCTAGGAAATGAGCTGACTTAGTCAGTCTATCGACTATAACCCAAATCGTGTCATTTCCACTTTTTGACCTAGGTAACTTTGTGATAAAATCCATAGTGATCTTATCCCACTTCCATTCAGGTATCTCAGGTTGTTGCAGCAAACCCGAAGGCCTTTGATGCTCAGCCTTTACCTTTGAACATGTCAAACACTTACTAACATAAGTAGCAATATCTCTCTTCATTCCCGGCCACCAATACCTATCTCGAAGGTCATAGTACATCTTATCAGCTCCCGGATGCACAGAATACTTAGTCTTGTGAGCTTCGTCCATAATTATCGTTCTCACGTCTCCTATCAATGGAACCCATATACGGTCCATAAAATACAAACTCTCACCCTCCTTCTTTTCCATCTGCTGATCTAAGCCATGCAGATTCTCCATAAGTATATTCTCTTGCCTAAGCGCCTCACTTTGGGCTACTTGTATCCTTTCTCTCATTCCAATTTGAACAGTCATTGCCAGGGCCCTTACACGCCTAGGTTTCAACCGTTCCTTCCTACTAAGTGCATCAGCCACAACATTCGCCTTACCAGGATGGTAACGAATCTCGCACTCATAATCACTAAACAACTCAATCCATCTTCTTTGCCGCATATTCAGCTCCTTCTGATCAAAAATGTGTTGAAGACTTTTGTGATCGGTATAGATAACACTCTTAGTACCATACAGATAATGTCTCCAAGTCTTAAGAGCAAACACAACTAGCTCCCAATTCCAAGTCACGCGTCGTATAATTCTTCTCATGGGTTTTCAGCTGCCTCGATGCATAGGCAATAACTTTGCTTCTTTGCATGAGTACACAACCCAATCCTTGGTTTGATGCATCACAATAAACCATGAAATCTTCCACTCCATCAGGTAGCGTCAATATTGGTGCATCACACAAGTTATTCTTTAAAGTTTGAAAAGCTTCTTCTTGCTCCACACCCCACACATACTTCTGATTCTTCTGAGTTAACGAGGTAAGAGGTTTTAGTATTTTTGGAAAAAATTTGCGTAAACCTTCGATAATAACCGGCTAATCCAAAAAATGATCGAATCTCGGAAGGCGTCGTAGGGGTCTTCCAATTCTTTACCGCTTCTATTTTGCTTGGGTCTACTGTATACCATCTGGTTCACCAATGACTCAGAAAGAGCACCTCTTGCAACCAAATTCCCACTTGGAGATAACTTGGCATACAAAACTTCTCCTTCCTTAACAATTCCAACACCAAACCCAAATGAACTTCATGGTCTTCCTTCGTCTTTGAGTAGATTAAGATGTCATCGATGAATACTATAACGAACTTATCTAAGTACGGTTTACAGACTCTGTTCATCAGATCCATAAAAACTGCAGGTGCATTGGTTAGCCCAAAAGGCATAACCGTAAACTCAAAATGTCTGTATCGTGTTCGAAAACACCGTCTTAGGGTATGTTTCTTCATGCACGGCGGCGTTGATGATAACCTGACGAAAGGTTCTTATTTTTTCTGGAGAAAAATCGTGATCCTTAGTAGTTGGTCAAAACAAATCATCATCCTGGGAAGAGGTATCGATTCTTAACGTTACTTGTTTGTTTCTATAATCGTACGCATACGAGCGAACCATCCCTTCGTCTTGACAAATAACCACTGGCGTCCCCCATGGAGAATTACTAGGTCGTATGAGAAACCCTTGTCTTTTTCCTTTTCTTTTTTCTTTTCGTGCAACTCTTGTAGCTTCCCAGACAATTCTTGCATCTCTGAAGGCGCTAAACGATATGGAGACTTCGCAATTGGCGTCGCTCCACGGAAAACTAGATCTATGCGAAACTCCACTTGTCGTTGCGGAGGCAATCCTGACAAGTCTTCTGGAAACACATCCTCAAACTCACGTACTACAGATATGTCATTCAACTTTGGTGTCATCCTCTTTTGTGCACTCTTCAAACGCTTTGGTGATTTCCTACCGCCGTTCTCCATGTTCCCTAAGGATCTCCATCCTCCAACTGGTATTTCGACTACTTCTCATGACATTACGATTACACGCCTTATGCATGGAAACCAGTCCATTCTGACAATCACGTCGAAACTTCCATGACCTAAAGGTATTAAGTTTATGCTAAACAGAGAACTTCCTAGTTCTAGTTTGCAGTCACGGATAACTTTATCTACTTCTACTTTCTTACCATCAGCTACTTCTATCACATAACCAGGATTCACAATACTAGGTTTCACATTAAGTAGGGGCGCAAATTCAGTAGATATGAAACTAAAATCGGCTCCAGAATCAAATAATACGGTAACGAAGTGATCATTCAGAGAGAACGTACCCGTTACGACGTTAGGATCCTGGACCGCCTCCATTGCATTCACATTCACATTGTAAGCTCTTCCTCTAACTTAGTTTCCATTGCTCCTATTGTTTCGACTGCCCTCTATAGCCAATTGATTCCCAGTTTGTCCAGGCACTCGATTTAACTTGGGACAAGTATTGCGGAAATGATCTGGACTACCACACTCTTGGCACACTCTCGGATTGTTATTCATTCTTACAGCATTCACTGGAGCCGCTTGTCTATTTGGAGCCCGACAATCCTTAGCGAAATGACCCGACTTCTGACAGTTAAAGCATAGTCTGTACGTTCTGTTTTCTGGGTGGTGAGTAGAGCACTTGGAACACCTTGGATAATATCCAACAGTCTCATTTCTAGTAGGGGTTGTCGCCACAAATCCAGTTCCCGTCCTTGCCTTCTTGTTGTCTTTCCAAGATCCTCCAGTCTTACTAGGCTCCTCCACCCCCTTTCTCTTATCACTACCCTTTGTCAAGGTACCACAGCTGACTGCTTCATCAATAAGTATTCCAGCCCTTAGTATTTCATTCTGAATAGTAGTTGGTTGGGTTGCCCGAAGCATTCCTCTAATCTCAGGAGCCAGTCCAGCTATGTACCTCTTAATACGAGATGACTCAGGTGTAACTAAGTGTGGGACCAACTTGGCCAACTCATGAAACCTATCAGTGTAAGCAGCGTGATTAGCTCCCACCATCTTGTGATTCAGAAAACTCATTCGCCAACTTATCCATTTCCTTACTTGGGCAGATATTCGTAACCTTTAATGCTTTAAAATCGTTCCATGATATAGCCATTGCAGCCACACGTCCTCTTGCTTGACATTGGGTGTTCCACCAAGTCAAAGCCTTATTCACTAGTGAGCTAGTAGCATATCTTACTTTTAGTTCTCGTCACACCCACTGTTATCAATTACATTTTCCATTTTCTTGATCCAACGAGTAAGCGTTATCGCACCACCTTTCCCATCGTACTCCTTGGGATTGCAAGATTGGAATGTCTTAAAAGAGCATTCGTTGTTCCCATCATTTCCATTTCTACCACCATTATTACCATTATTCGCATTGTTAGCTACTTGAGTGATGATGGCTTGTAGTTGCTGCGCGATAAGAGTAGCAACGTCGGGGTTCTCGTTGTTGTTGCTACTGCTAGGACCACTTCGTCGGTTTGGAGCCATTTTCTATAAGATAGAAAAATTATATTCATTAGACGATATAATACGGATCATGATTTCATCATACTATCAATAACCATATGCATACATACTACACATCAACAATAATCCATGTAATCATACTTGCAAGTCCACCTGTGTGTGGCGCATGTATAATTATGTTGGCCACCATAATTATAGATGCCCCCTTTCACAAGTTGTTACTCCCTCCTTTGATGACATTCATACAATTAAAACACACCACATAGCACCTTAAAACAAATAAACCCAACAAATAACACAAAGAATAATCCTAATAATCACTTTTATTATTAATACTTAAAATCCAACATCGAAAATAACATTCCTAACATGGCTCCAAACGCCGAAAGAAAACAAAACAAGCTAAAACATAACAATTACTTAGAACACCATGGGCAGTGATGAGACGCACGGTCACGATCAGCTTTAGTTGTCTTCTCCCACACAGGCTTGCTACTTGCAGTAGACTCAAGGTCTGAATCCACTTCATTCCTTTCAACTTCGTCCTCGTCCTCTAATAACCATCCATTCATGTTACCATCCGGCTGGGATAGTCGACGTGGTGCAAACTCATTCCTGTGACTCCTTTGCTGAAGTTGTGGATGATCCACAAATCCGTACAGGTCGCGTTTCCTTGGTCGTTCCACTGACTCTTCTTCTGACGTTTCGTAATCTTGAAATGTTCCCGGAACTCTGGTGATAGTGCCATCCTTGGCAATTATCTTCGTTTCAAACTCCTGGATTGTTTTTCCGTCAACCTCCTTCAACGTCATCTTTTCTTCAACTCTACACGGCCACATAGCAATGGGAACTCGAATCTTGCGGTTACACCGTCTGCTTTTGTTAATCCTCCTACACCCAGTTGCAAAAGCCACTAAAGCACGATATTTTCTATTTTTTTTTTATACGGATAGGAGGAGGTCATTACTATTAATAGATCACAAAAAACATAGACTTATTTCAGGACACGGATCTCGAAAATAACAAAGCAAAAACTCAACTATATATATATTATATATATATATATATATATATATTCTTATATATTATTATATATTTATTATTATATATATATATATATATATATATATATATATGTTTATTATATATATAGTATGATGTACTTTATGAACTTGGGAAAATAAGCATAATTAGTATATACTTACACATAAGCCCTAAATGCAATCTATATGAGGGACCCTTAAGCTATAGTCTAGGCTCAACCACCTAGTTCTCTATAACCATCAGCTCTGATACCAATCTGTCACACCTCGCCAAGGCGGAAATTCGGGCGTTAACGTCTTGGATATATCATCACAACCACCAATGGCTGTCGAAAATAAAGAAAACTCTAGAATGAATACATGAGTCATAGTCACATGGGTCATGACGAGATCGATAATTCAGAACAAAACTTCATCTTGTATTAATGAGAAGAGTCTCACATACAAGGAAAAAAAAACACAATCCTAATAAAATCAAAAACATTTAACAAGGTTCATTCATAAATAAACTAATAAAGGAGCGAAAATCCCATGGCAAAACCCTAGCAGTCTCTTTCTAGCCACTTCGCCTAACCTCATGATGCTCACCTGAAAATGATGCTAAAATACGTCAACACAATGGTTGGTGAGAGTCATAGGTTATGACACTAATATAATCTTTTAATAAACATTTTGCTACGATTAATCATACCATTATCATGGCTGAACAATGTAAGCTAGTTATCTCTTAGGCTTTCAAACAATTCACAATCATTACAACGGGTCGAACGGCCCTACGATCCACATATCAAACCTGGGGAGTAAATCATTACCCTCCGATCGGTCACATAGAATGGGTATTATTTCACCCTCCAGTTAGAATTTGGAATGAGGTAGAGTCACTACCTCCAAACCGGAATCACACAGAAACTGGGATCTTATTTCAATTCCTCTCAATTAGATTTGGAATAAGTAGAGGACTACTTCTATGGAATCACACAGAAATCATAAACACATTAAGCATACCACAATATAATAACCACATAGATGTTCATGCCTCAAGTAAAACCAAATAATCGAAGCGATTAAACACATTCAAAACATCTTTGCATCACTTCCATCCCAATGTAAAAACATTAAAAAGAGGGACTATGAAACTCACCCGATGCTTTGCTTCCAAAAAATAAAAAAAAGGATCCAACAACACTTTGTATAAATTTCAACGAAACCAATTAACTATTTAAACACATTATAAGCTACCATCAATTAGGCATTCAACCCAATATGATGTAACCTAAACAATGATGGATATCTAAGCTATCTATCACTGTTCCCTACTCGTTTTAATCCTTTTCCAACTCCGACACGTACCCTTTAACCTTCAATGTTATCTTTAAACTTTCTGTTGGAAGCAAAATTTTACTCATACTTGCACGTCCTAATGGAATACTTAAACACTCACCATAATTCAAACCAAAATTCATTCATGCTATTATATTTGTCCTATGAACTCTGTCATGCTCTCCTAAGCCACTACCCTTTTACAAATACCCCTTAGAAAGTCATATATTCTAGTGTTTAGAATTCGTCCAGAATCTGACCTTCTAAAAGTATGACATTGGTTAACCAACTTAGACCTTACTATGACCTTAGCCAAGATTCAGAGAACACACACAATATATGAACTAACTCCCACGTGACTTAGAGCCTCTAACTCAATGTCTAAGTATTTTTAGAAAATAAAATTCAAAAATGAATTCGTCACTGTTTGACACCACTGATTTTGTAATCGAATTTGACCCACTTCCCGACCTTAAAAACTCATGAGGCCGACTTTTCTGGAAAGTAGACTCTATGAGGTTATCTCCAGTATGTTGTAAATTATTTATTTGATCTTTTATGATTGAGTTATGCTCATTACAGAACTGCCTAACTTTCTGCAGTGAATTAAACATCTAATTCGAGTGATCTAAGCCCTAACGCATGATCTTATCGCTAATCCAATCGATCTAATGATTAAACCATCATCATTATAACATAAACTTTCTGAATAATTAACTACCCTACATCTTTATAAAAACCCTAATTTAAACCCTAATCCATCATAATTAAGTTACTATAATTATAAACAAATTAAAATTAAAAGATCGGATCGTACCTTAAAAGTAAAACCCTAAAAAAAACGTCTTCTCTCTTCCTCTTCTCTATGGCCGGTCGAACTCAAGTGAGGGGGGAGAAGGGGTTTATGGTTTATATTTATAAGACTCCTAGTAGAGTTGTAGTTTAAGTCTAATTAGGTTTAGATTAGAATTAGGACTTTAATTATTTTTTTTTCTTTTTAACCCTACTCGGCCGAAAATATATATATATATATATATATATATATATATATATATATATATATATATATATATATATATATATATCTTTTTTTTTTTTTTAATTAAATATTTACAATTAAAACTTAAGGTTTTTGTAAAAATATTTACTTATTTGACTAAACCTTTTTGCATAAACGCAGTTTACTACCTTTCTAAAAATAACTTTTCATTTCCAACCTAAATTTCTAAAAATAGAAATTTTACATTTTTCTTAATCTAACAGTTAAAAGTTAAACCTATCTTGGATAACTAACACGAAAAAGTATTCGTATTATTTACTTACACTCAAATTAACATACAAACCGCTCAATTATCAAAAATCATTTCCTTGTCATTAAAAATGAACGAAATGAACTCAAACAAATTTCTCATCATTATAATCTCATGAGATGATCACCACTCAATAGATTGGTTATCCCAATCCCTATAAACACAAAAACAAAATATAGACACATAGAATCCATAAAAACCATATTTGCAACAGGCATTTAGGTCAACACTAACGGTTTGACTAACCTGCTCAAGTCATGGTTGTCACAAGATTTACCCAAAAAGTTAATACTGCCAAGGCATAAGCAGTTAATACTGCTAGGCCAAAAGTAGTTAAAACTGCTAGGCTAAATTCTGCAGTTGTTAATGCTGTTAGGGTTAATTAAGCAAATGCTGTGAAGGCCTCAACATGTTGGTTTTGGAGACCTACCAAACCTGATAGTGCATCAATCACCTTGAAGAAACATAATTACATTGATGCATGAGGCATATCCAAGTCAGTGATGGTTTGGGTCCGTAAAGGAATCTAATTTTCTTATTTTTATGTGCAGCGCAAGCCACAACAAGATGACACAGGATTTGTTGACAGTAGATGCTTAAGGCACATGACTGGGCACATAACTTATCTCTCAGATTTCAAGGAGTTTGATGGAGGTTATGTTACATTTAGAGGTGGAGCACATGGTGGTAGAATTTCTGGTAAAGGAACACTTAAAACTGATAATCTTAATTTTGAAGATGTATACTTTGTCAATGAGTTAAAACTCAACCTTTTTAGTGTCTCACAAACGTGTGACAAAAAGAACTATGTCCTTTTTACTGACACTGAATGTCTTGTCTTATCTCCCAATTTTAAGTTGCCTGATGAAAGTTAGATACTTTTTAAAATTCCTAGAAAGGACAACATGTACAGTTTTGATATGAAGAACATTGTTCCTAAAGAGTGTTTAACTTGTCTTGTTGCAAAGGCTACATCAGATGAATCAATGCTCTGGCATAGGAGACTTGGTCACATTAATTTTAAGAACATAAACAAGCTTGTTAAGGATAATCTTGTAAGGGGATTGCCTACAAAACATTTTGAAAATGACCAAACCTGTGTTGCTTGTCTTAAAGGGAAGCAACACAGAGCTTCTTAAAAGTCTAAAGTTCTGAATCCAATACAGCCCTTGTTTATGCTACATATGGATCTGGTTTTCTTTTTTTGGTCCAACCTTTGTGAGTAGGTTTAATGCATAGAGTATTGCTCTTAGTAGTCATCTGTTGATTATAGCAGGTTTACATGGGTTTTTTTTTAACAATATAGGATGAAACCAGTGAGATCCTTAAAACTTTTATCAAAGAAATAGAAAACCTAGTGGATAAGAAAGTGAAAATATCAAGAGTGGATAATGGAACAGAGTTTAAGGAAATAAAATTATGGATGATTTGCAGTGAAAAAAGGTATTAGAGAAATATAGTGTAGATAGGACTCCTTAGCATAATGGTGTGTAGCTCGTGAGGAGGAATAGGACAACTATTGAGGCTGCTAGAACAATGTTAGCTGACTCTAAATTCCCTACCATATTTTGGGCTGAAGCAGTTAGCACTGTTTGTATGTCATATAGGGTCTAGTAGTCCAAACTCATTACAAGACCTTATGTACTTTTTGAGGTTTTAAACCAGCTCTAAGTTTATGAGTACCATTTGGATGTCATGTTACTATTCTTATTACTTTAGACAGTTTAGGCAAGTTTGATGGCAAAAGTGATGAAGGTTTCTTTGTTGGATAATCATTGAGTAGTAAAGCTTTTAGGGTATACAACACAAGAACCAGGAGAGTAGAAGAAAACTTGCATATTGGGTTTTTAGAGAATAAGGTGGTGTTTGTTTTTTTAGAAATACCTCTTAATAGCATCTTAATCTGACTCATTCAGACGCAGTCAAACATTTGAGTCATTAAGATTGTTTGTTTTTTCATGTCATTCAGAGGCAATAAGAGGCAAACATTGTTAAGAGCGTTTTTTTTTCTGGCCATTAAGAGGCAGTAAGAGGCATAAACCTCTTACTGAACTAGATGTGGAGGGAGTGTCTTAACACCTCTTAATGTCTTTTTTTTACTTTGCTATTAGTTTTTTTATTTTAATATTTTTTTTATTTCTTGATTTTATTTCTTGTTTCACTTTATCTTTTGTATTAAGCATATGTTTTCTTATATAAAAAAATGTATAAGATGATATGTGTCAATTTATATTGTGTTCAAATTGAAGGGTACAATTTTGGACTCATACATCTTAATTCTAATGCGACTCATTTGTTAATCGTTTTAAAAGTTCAATTTAAAAACACGTTTATTTTTGTCAAATAAACATGTGATTGCATATTTTTTAGATATTTTTAAATTTAAATAAATTATAGTATAAAATTTGTTTTTTTATTAATATATTTATTTTACCGAATTTCAATCTTTTCATTATATAATTATAAAATAATCGTTACACCTCTAAACATTTGTACCAAAAACCAATAGTACTAACACCTAATATATCATACAAAAAACCCAAATATCAAACCTCATTTACTCATCTAATCCTACAAAAAATAATAAACATAAAAAAATTTTCCAAACATCTAACATCAACATCAACTCTATTCCACCCCCCCCCCCTACACCTCCACAACTTACCTTCTCTATCAAAATTATAACTTACCACATCATAACGTCATGCACAATAAAATCAACAATAAGATATAACCTCTCTCCACCAAATCACTATGTCTATAATGTAAAGAATAAATCACCTCCTAACTTCCGTACACACGCCCACAACCACATCACAGATATCCATACTAATCTTAAGTGACTCACATACCCCCCTCGTACATTCATCATCACCCCTAACATACGTGTCACCCAGCTTACCGTCACACAATATCCGCACCACGACACTCCTCTCAATCCCAACTCCGTATCAAATATCTCCACTACGCCCAAACTCCTCCCCCTCTCTGTCCAGCCCACATCTATACAAATCAATAAAGTCCCTAACCCCAAACCCATTGCAGATATCAAATACAATTATGACCTATCCCCACCGTATAGAAATCGCGCTCTCACTCATGTGTACAACTCCGTTCAGAGTCAATACACCCCCCTCCTCCATTCATGTGTACCTTCGCGTCACTCGCAAACCCATCTCGACGCATCGCCCTGTGTGGTCAACTCTCCCATAAAATAGCCCGACATTTTCACTATCTCTATATCTAAGCCCTCTATAATATCTAATAATTAATTTACGAATCATCCCAGAGCCTAGACCTCTCAATACCTCGACAATTTCTCTCATCATACACCCATACCTCAAAACTGCATTCATGGACACCACCGCTCAGTATAGAACTCTATGTAACCATTGTCTCCCCAGCCCACCCAACAATTCCCTCCTATACTAGAATTCACGTCACTACATCACACTTCGATCAATTAGACCCACTTATCACTGTACCTGCACTTACTATGAGAGCTGTGATCAATCATATCCAATCTCGCATAGCATTCCATTGAGTTCATATTCGAAACCCCCTAGAAACGAGACGCCCCAATAGGGCAGCTTGTTGAAGGATGGATCCCTTAGAAGGCGATAACTCCACATGAGAATAGATCATGCTATAAATTCCCAGTTAAGCATACTAGATACCTGATATTATGTGCCATGTCAACGACTCGGATCCGCTCGAGCAATATCAAGAGAGATTCAATTAGATCTAGACTCACCCTCGCGAACTTGACGAGTGTCATTAGTAGCATGTGTGTGAATCGTTGCGACTACGATCTCTAAATTCTACCTGTGAACCGGCGCCCTATACTCGAACCTCCCCAACCCTGTAAGTGTATCTCAGAACGCAAGTGAGTCTTCTAGTGTGCTTGACAATAATGAACAAGAATAATACCGACTATGAAGAGTATGGAGTCTGGACATTGCTGTGTTGTAGTTATTGCGACTCCGCTCTCAAAGTAGTGCTATCTGATCGAGAGCAGGTTTACATGTGTAATACGAGATTGCATTGTCGAAAGCCATGTGATCAGAGACAACTCCGCTTCCCTGATTAGTACCTCTCGAGCGACAGATGTGTAAGCACTTAGAGTCTAGACTTCATGCATTCTCTCTATTAGAACTCTCACCCCAAACTAGCCGTCTTGCTTCATGCTACATTGAAGAGTGCTCTTTAGTGCTCCAATGATGGAAAGAGCGTGTCTATTGTGCGCAACATAACGCAAGGAGTCATCTCGCACGCTAAATAACAGAACAGATGAATAGGGGGATTATGATTGGAATGTCATAGAAGGGTTTAGGTTGCACAGGGTCATCGACACACAGAATAAGGTCATTGGTTAAGAACGCACGTTTTTGCTCTGTGCCCAAGAACATTGATGAGACTCGTCCAGTGTATGTCGTCTTTATGCCATATGTCGTGTAGAGTTCAGAAGGCCGCTGCAATTTATCTACGGCTATTAACAAATGGCATGTAAGAGGAAAACAGGACCCAGTTCTCTGCACCCTATAATGGAGACAAGTCTCGTCTATCTCGAGGACGCTAAGTATTTAATAGCCACGCGCATCTTGTACTCTTAGAGACCTTACTTACTATACTCTGCCGTCCAACACTGATACCTAATCAATGCTAGCATCATAAGAATCGCAAATACTGTATCTTAAAAAGGTGGCTTAAATCGCTCTCCCATTAATAAGCCAGGTGACTTTCTTATGTCTAAGTGAAGTTGCACTGCATAGTCGAGCTCTGGATAAACGAGAAAGTCCTTGTCCGTTAACTATTTGCAAGATCAGGAAGTACTAGCGTTTCAATAGAACTTGAGAATTGCATCAAGGGTACTACGCCAATCAGAGCCTCTTGTTGATCAAAAGTAGTAGAGACCCTATATATGCGTGTAGACGCCTGATGTTTGTACACCGGTGTTTTCCAGTCCCCCGCCTTCAGATAGAAACCCTAATATTATCTATGGTCCTGCTTGCCTAAGCAACAACGGCAGTTGCTCAGGTGACGTATGTGAGAGAGCACCCCTTGAAGAAGATCTCAGATGCATGCTTATTCGTACACTTGTCGCAAGAAGAGCATACCCCCCACCATACAACGTTTACACCCTCGATCCGCACGTCATGTACGTCGCGTGAGCCCTACCAACCCCGACAACATACCCCTTCTGGACTTCTCTTATTTTCCCCCCCCCTTGGACTCTGTGTATAACACCTATCCGCCCACCAAACCCACCTACAACCCCACAAACGCAAGGACGGAAAGAAATACGAAGCACAAGTCCCTGTGTGAGAGCGAACTACACTCACATCCCCGATGACCCAGTTCAACGACACACCCGGAGAACGAGTAACGACATTCAACCTCCCCACCGCCTCCACGTCCCATGAGAATAGACTCTCCCCCCTGCTCTCGTCCCCATGCAAATCCCCTGAAAATAAATAGTATAACACCCCTCCATATACACACGCACACAATGCTGACAAAATTCATAAGCCCTCCGTACTATCATAAATCCTAATTAGAGATTGCCCCATTCGTCAGTGGAACCTAAAACACCTATTAGCAGCCATAAAGATCGCGACGCTCGTCGTCCGCCCATCCCGCATATCGTCGCGCCCACTCGTACCCTCGCCCGTGCCCTCCAAGAATCTCTATATCCCCCTCCTCACTCGATACTGGAGCCGTCCTCCTTGACTCCCCCTATCAATACCGCCACCCACGCATAACAACTAGCCCCGACCCCCCTCACGACTAGTTATGTTTACCTGACCCAACCCGGTAGATAGTGCCCATAGCTCCCGACTCGACTGTGCTGATCCTATGTTATTACACCAAAACCGAGACCATACAACATCCTCCCCGTCCCGTCAGCTCTCCCAGCCGTAACCCCCAGATACTATCCGACTTCCAAAGCATAACTTTCCCCCCCCCCCCTAACAACGGCCTAAAACAACTTTAAGCGCCTCCCCTCTCGCCCGGATTTCCCTGATCAGAGGACTTCCGTCCGATCCTCTTTGACATGTTGACGCGTGCTCATACGTACCCTACACTCTAGAGAACTTGTGTCTGATCTCTACGGCGCTAAAAACATCACCTCTCGACTAAGAAAGCCTGCTATGACATATACTCACGAAGGTTTTTAGATGCCTCCCCTTATTTTCGGACCGCAAACAACAAAAAAGACCAGCGCCTGCCAAACTATTCCTGTTGTGAATCCCAGTGACTCAGCCCACCTTGACAGTATCAGTATCAATCGACAGAGACCACTCCGATGTGGTCTCGGTTAATCTACACAATTTCACTCCTACTCTGACCCACCCACGGATCTACGCGAAATAGTAACATGAATGGCTCATCGATGCCTACATGTAGCGTCTTCGTGGACCAAGTTCATCTATCCCCTGTGAGAAAACCCACTCCTCCATTCTCTCAAATATCGAACAGGCACTGATCTATGAGCCAGATCAGAACTCAGACTCAACTTACTGATCCGATCAGACATGTCATCCTTCTTCTAATTATCTATGCGCCACTAGACTTGCAACCCATAAATCGCTCATCCTCGCCAACAAACTCCCCGCCAACTTAGATTCTGAATGAGAGAAATCACGCTATAGTGATTACTTCAATCAAACCCCTCTAACATATTGATATCACCCCAATCCATCCCCCTACAATGCCTCATCCAGCCTCCCTCGCGAGCGCCACACCCTCGCCCACCGTCGCCCTCGCCTCGCCGCGCGCGCTCTCGCGCTACCGCCCCAATCACACGATACGAACACTATGCCATCAAACTCGAGTGCTCCACATACCGTCCTCCCCCTGCCGCGCGCTCTCGCCCGCTGCGCGCGCCGTCGCACCTCGCCTCGCACCACCCCATTCCATGTATCAGTGACGAGAGAAGATCGCTTGCAAGTTGTTTTGCAAACATTGATTGTAATCCATTTGTGACTGTACGTAATGTTGCAACACCCCAATGGAAATATAACAACCCAAAAACGGTCCATATATCGAGACTCGAGACGAATAAGGGTCATCCCCATCTATATTAGTAACCTTAAGTCAGTAATCCACCCCCACACCCGCCGGTACTATAACCTCTCACTCGGCCGTCACCAACTCAATAAAAGTTCATTGGCCCACCCCACCCCCCCCCCCCCCATCGCCCCCCCCCTCCACCTTATAATCACCATCCCCTTTATGGCGACATCTCGCGTATGTTTTTGTTTAATAAAAAGTTTTGTAAAGGCATTGTACTGTTAGTCTTGCAATTTGTACTACTAAGTATAATTAGTACTGCAGTTATACTTTAAATTGCTTGGTTTTAAACACTGTTAGGTCTATACTTAATACTATCAAGAAGGAAATATACCTTTGGATTGTGTATTTTTGGCTATGGACTAACACCTGCAGGTTAAGCATATTGAATACCTGATGCTGAATGCTTCACCTTTAAAGAATTGGTTGAGAGAAAGTTAATGTTTTGGATAATAGTTTTTTTACTGTTTTATTCATGGGTTTTAGCAATAAATATGGATCCTCATATGATATTCTCACATGTCTATTCTGTCATTTTCTTAGTGTGATTGTGTTGATTTAGCGGCATCATGTTGTTGTATAATGATTGAAGACAGAGTTAGAGTTAATAATATTATATATTCTTATACGCCAAGGCAAAGTTTATTACTTTGGGGCGGCCAAAGTTACAACTGTTGAGCAAATACTTATCCCTTGAAGCATTGTTTGAGGGGAGGCTACTTATTTATAGTCAAAGCATGGATGGAAGGATATGTAATATCAAAAGTGTGTTTAAAAGGAATCAAAAAACATTGGGCAAATCAAAAAGATGGTGGGACACCAAGATCCTTAGTTAGTGGTCCCCCTGAAAAAAGGTTGGTGAATGAGTTGTCCATAAAGAGTTGCGGTGAAGAATGGAAACGGGCTTTCACTACCGCTTCTTAGCTTAGAAGCAGAGGCAGGAGTGGGTACATCAAATAAGACCCATTCAATTGGCACGTCTAATGGTCAAGTCCTTTAGGGAATTGGTTCTGGTACGTGGTCACAGGTGCCCATTGATACCATACTTGGGGGATGTGGGGATGCTTAAACTTGGTTTGAGACTCATCCTGAAATAGTCCATAATCCACCTCTTCTCAAGAGGTTACACACTTGGAAGTGGGGAGGACAGTCTAAAACTATTGGAATTGATGGAACTTTGTACAAAATTGTCAAATATGTTGATAAAAATAGAAAGATGTGATTTGGTGAGTAAAGAAAATGATCGAGATTAATAGTTGGTTAAAATAGAAGAGGATGCGTAAATAAAAATAGAAATGAGTGAGTACAAATTGATGAGCAAAAAGGATTGGAGAGATATTGTGGCATAAAAAACAGAAGAGAAACTTGTGAGAAGAATTTCGATTGGATGATAGAAGCCTTTTGGAAAGAAATTGAAGTTAGGTGCTGGTAACTTAAAACTTATTGCTGTTAGTCTTAGGTTCATTGGGTACTCCCCCCCCACCCCTACACTATTAGCCTCATTACATTGTGTTGTCAGTTTAAGTTAATGCTTAGGCCTAATTTAGTACTCCCAGTTCAAGTTATGTGTTGAGGGTGGTGTGATTCTATAAATACTTCGATTAAGGGTTTCATTCGATTCTTTATTCGATTTCAATCATTCAAACACTCTCTAACCATAAACCCTAACTCAATTTCATCTTTGATCATCAAAACACAACACAATGTCAACCCTAACTTCTGCTGATACTCACAACATGGTCACATTCTTGGAAAAACCTGGTGAAAGTAATGGGTTTCATGAGATTATTGATTTTATGAATGCTAATCAGATTCGTTAAGCATTGACTGTCAATCCTACTATCTACACATCTTGCATTCAACAGTTCTGGGCAACCGCAAAGGCAAAAACGGTTAATGGTGAATGTCAGATACAAGCCCTAATTGATAAGAAGAAGGTAATCATCATGGAGTTAAGCATTAGAAGTGATCTTCACTTGGAAGATGCAGGAGGTACTGATTACTTGCCAACTGCTACAATTTTTGAAGAACTAGCACGGATAGGGTATGAAAAACCTTCTTAAAAGCTTACATTTTATAAAGCATTCTTTTCTCCGCAATGGCAGTTATTAATTCATACCATTACACAATGCCTTAGTGCAAAATCCACTGCATGGAATGAATTCAGTAGTACAATGGCTTCTTTAATCATATGCTTGGCTACAAACCAAAAATTTAATCTGTCTAAGTACATTTTTAATGCTATGGTGGAACACTTAGATGAAGGGGTTAAATTTTTTATGTATCCACGATTTCTACTAGTTTTCATTAATCAACAGCTTGGTGATATGTCACATCACAAGAAGATTTATGTTAACCCTTCACACACAAAGAAAATCTTTGCCAATATGAAAAGAGAAGGAAAGGATTTTTCTAGGAGAATAACACCTTTGTTTGCAACAATGATGGTTTAACCTAATCAAGAAATGGGTGTAGATTCAGGCATTCCTACTGATTCTCTCCAGACACCACATTGTTTTCAATACATCTCATCTAGACTTAGAAGATACACATCAAGATGGAAGCTGGGAGGAAAACAAGGGGGGGGGGGGGACGGATTGGGGGGGGGGTTTGGAGGGAAAACAGGGAAGGGATCACTCTAGTTGCTCAAGAGGAGAACAAACAAGATGACATTGTTCCTAAACCTTTAATGATCCACATCTCAGTGGTCGTGAGGATTAGCATGCAACTATCTGAATTGGATTCTTTTGTCTACTGATTTGCTAGAAAAACAAGTCTTGATTTAGAAAAGGACTCAAACTATCCATACCACACACAACTTAAAAAAAAAAAGGCTCTAAAAAAGCCACAAGCCAAAACACTTCCCATTCCCCCCAACCCCACTACTCAAAAAAAAATAATCCTCCTCCCCATAAAAAGGATGCTCAAGCAAATGAGATTGCTGATTTAAAGAAGAAGGTCCAGAAGTTGGGAAGGAGAAAGAAATCAAGAGCTACAGGATTAAAAAGATTAAGAAAAGTTGGTATGGCTAGAAGAGTTGAATCCTCTGAGGATAAGGAAAGTTTGGGTGATCATAAAGATGCATCCAAACAGGGGAAGCATTAAAGACATTGATAAGGATACTGATGTTTCTTTAGTTAGTGATACCCAGGGGAGGTCAGATAATGAAGAATTGTTTGATACATCTGATCTTCATGATGATGAGGTAAATGTGGATATGCCAGTTGGTGAGAAACAAGAGTAGAGTACAAAGGAAAGAGAGGTAAATATGGTTGTGTTTTGTAGATATGCTGCTCTTACACTATTGAAGAATAACTTTGGCTCAGACATTATTCAAATCAAAGCAGCTTAAACCTAAAGACGTTACTATTGCTTGCTACAAACAAACAACAACTACAAAGACCAAGGTTAGAGAGGTTGTAGTTCTGGTGGCCAAGTTGAAACTACCATTGTGGATATTCAAGAACTCCACAAGAATCACATCCTTTAATGATTAAAGACCAAGGCAAATCAATCATGATTGGCCTGAAGTGCCTCTGAAAAGAAAAGATCAAGGTGTCTTGTTGAAGATTGACAAGAAATCTTCTAAGCTCAAGTTGGGAGGAAACTGAAACATATAGAAGAAGAAAGGCTTGCATGAAAATAGGATGAGAAGCAATAGCTCTTGATTGAGGTCATGGGTAAATACACAAAGCTATGATCGGAGGCATGATTTTGAGTTAGCTCAGAGAGTTACAAATAGAAGAACAAAGAGAGATAACTCTTGAAGAAAGATCCAAAGACTGTTTGTGAGCTTATGAATAAAAGGAAGAAACACTTTTGCATGTTGAGAGCTGAAGAGAAAGAAGAAAGTCACCAACTAAGCTCAAAGAGCATTCTAATGTCAAACCTATCTTAAATACATGGGCGGATACAAACTTATTTCAGGTTGAAGTGCAAGAGTTACTGAGAGATCCAGGAAGTTGTTTGATTATGAAATGAGGAGAGTAAATACTTTTATACCTATGGATTTTGAGGTAGTTAAAAGCAAAAAGGAACAGAAGAAAGTTCTAAAGGTACAGAGGATGAACTGGAAGCTGATAAGTCAAAGAAGGCAGAAAGTAGTGAGGAGAAAGCTAAAGGCAGAAAGAAGATACTTGGTAAGAAAAGAGCAGGGAAAGAGCAACAACAAGAATCTTCAAAGAGACAAAGAATGGAAGATGATAAAGAGACTGATATGAGCTGTAGATCGTGAAGGAGATGATGAAGTTGAGCTGAAAAAGCATCTGGTGATAATCAAAGATGATGAAATAGCAATTGATGCTATACCACTTGCTACCAAACCACCAATGATTGTTGAATACAAGCTTCTTAAAGAAGGAATAATGGTACATTATCAATTGATCAGAGCAGATGGAAGTTCCAAGAGATATTCTTCACTGATTAGGATGCTTCAAGATATTAACAGAGAATACTTGGAGACTCTTTGGAAGTTGGTCAAAACAAAGCATGGTGATACTAGGCCTGAAGGATGAACATGTAAAGTGTGGTGTGGGAGATTTAAAAGTCATTTTGAACCAAATATAAAGAGTGATGTATGGAGAATATTCTACAAGGATATAAGGGAATATTTGAATGTTGTATGATTCATGTGGATGTGTACTTTATAAGGTTTTTTTGAAAATGTGACATCTTTATGTTTTGTTGAAAAGGATATTCCCTCACACCAATAACAATCACAAATATGCTAAACAAGAAACTTCAAACTGATTATTGGAATGAGATGTGCCATAACTGCTCAAGTTATGGTTAAAGAAGCAAATGGGTCAATAAAGGTTTAATGCATCTTCTGTACTGATGGAAGACTTTTTACAAAAGATGGCGCCAATCAAAAACTTTGAAGATTCAGAAGATGAACATCAAGTTTAGGGGAGGATTGTTGGGACTTAAAAGACTTCAAGGATTCTTAGAGTTACTACTGCTCAAGTACATAATGGAAATTATGCTAAGTAGTTAGTACTGGTAGTAATTCACCTCAATATAAGTTTACCACTGCTAGTTACTACTGTTAGTATAATTTAGTACTGTTAGTATAAAGTTACTGCTGTTAGTTGAAGTTAAGACTGCTCAGAGTTGAAGACTGAAATATAAGCTAAGTAGTTAGTGCTGCTAGTAGTAATGTTAAGACTACTAGTACAAGTTACTACCGTGAGTATATATTAGTACTGCTAGTACTAATGTTACTACTGCTTATGTTTATTAGTACTGCTGGTACAAAAGTTTATGCTGCTGGATTTACACCTGCTAGAAGATCTTACTATGCCAAAAGGATAAGACGGTTTAAAGATATAAAAATTGTCTTGGGAGAACAAGAATACTTTGTGAGGAGTACATATATATATATATATATACATATATTATATATATACATATTTATATATATTTATTATATATATATATATATATATTTATATACGTACCTACACTCACCACACACACACACACTCATATAGTAGATTATACTATACATTTATATAATATATACATCATTATATATATATACTTATTAGATATACATATTTCTATAGATATATATATATATTATATATATATATATATATTATATTATATTTATATAATATATATATTAACATTATACTTACATGCATTATACATACATGCATATATCCATACATGCATTTATATAAATACATATATATTATATTTATATATATATATATATATCCTATATATATATAAGTATATTTATATATATATATATATATATATACATACCATATATAAATACATACAATATTTTATATACAACATTACCTATATATATATTCAATTCTATCGAATTTCTCACTCGGTTAGTTGGCCTCCCTCCTGAACCCACCCACCTTTTATTCGATATTATTACATTGAAAAGGTTGGCAGTTTGTAATTCAGCCTCCGATTACTAAACCAAAATGTACTATCTGTCTTAGAGCCAATAAGGAGATCATCAATACATCTCTGAGGACACCACTCAAATATTATTTGTTATTTATACACTGTGGAAAACAAGTAATATCTTAAGAGTCCTACGCGTTATCCTTGTGATATTGCCAGAACATCATAGTGATACTAATTATTCACAATGACGATGGAAATCCTTCCAGATCCAACATTAAACAAGCTCTGCGGTAGGTGACTTGTAAGATCCTATATGGATCAAACGTATGACACTGGATATCGATTCGGTTCAGACTATGAATTGACAGTTGGCGAATTTTGAAAAGCATAAAACTCTCAATGTGTTGCAAAACCACTTTAGCAAGCGACACATAGATTGATTTTCAAATCAATTTTTGAGTCAATCGGTAAGATAGTAACTTACTGGTTCACTCATACCGTGTTGTATGCTTTGAGACGCTCTGGTAATGAGAACGGCTAATGCAGCTGCGAAACCATGTCAAGGAGATTCTTTTAAAATCCACATGATCACAAGCAGTATTTTACTGATTAATGGGGAACCGTGGTTATTGTAACCGTATTTGACGAAGTAACAAAGACACTTTCGTCCATATATATTGTTTATCACTAACCCATTCATGTAGGTTTCCTGACGGCGGCAGCAGTTAACCGATGACGAATCGAATTCATAGCCACATGCTCATACCCGTCCGAAATATGTAAAGACATTATGAAAGTTCAAGTACATGTTTCAAAAGACATCCGCTACTCTGATACTGCACGTCTTCCTTGAAGTCACGGAGTGTTAAAGTTAAAGAATTTCAAGAAAGATAATTATATGAGCTTTTAAGATAAAGAAAAGGTATGAGCATGTCGGTCCGAAGGTCACAAGATCACAAGAAGGAAAAAGATTACAAGATGATGAAAAGCGATGATATATGTGTAGGATCCCGATAACACTTCACTTCACATATAACATACACGAATCAAACTAGAAAGGAGAAAGAGAGTGAGTTGTTTAGAGAGAGAAAGAGGAGAGAGAAATGAGAGAGAAAAGAGAAAAGATATTTTTAGATAAATGAACAACTTACTTTTTCTAAAGAAGAAAAAGTATATATACCCCGTCGCGTTGAAGGTACGCGCGGGATATTTAACTAGGACCCGGGCTCGGGTTTTGCTTGGGATTAAACCCGAAACATATACAATATTAGATTAACTATCGAGCCCGATTCCCGATATTATCCTATTACAACATTAACTAATATAGATACGAAGCTACATCCGTAGAGGTGACGAGCTTCCTTGTTCGACTCAATAATTGAGTAACAATCTCCCCCGAAGTGATGTTTGAACACTCGGGACAAGTTCTTTATTGACTCAATAAAAATTAAGGCTACATATCCCTGAAGTGGTCATTGGTTGACACTCTTCATGAGATCAGTGAGATTGCTTTTGTCGTTTAAGCTCGAGTGTTCTTGGTCTTTGTCTTCGTTATCTGTTGTAAACGTGTTCCTTCATGCTTTGCGAACTTGACTTTGAGCCTTTGTCATTGTCTTTATCGTCTTTGCCATCTTGCGATCTTGTGTCTTTGACCAACATGCTCATACTTTTGCATTATCTTGAAAGCTTTAAATCAGAGTTAGCGGAAGTCTTTGTCTTTAAATCTTGAGCTTTCTAGATTGTATGTCTTCGTAGATTGAGCATTTGAATGGGATTGAGGTTGCCGTTACCACCGTTTGACCTGCAGGTTTACGTTAGTGATAAACGAGAAAATTGATTTGAAAATCAATCGATGTGTCACTCGTTAAAGAGTTTTTGTAACACATCGAGAGTGTCATGTTTTTATCAAAATTCATCAACCGTCAATTCATTTACTGGACCAAATCGATATCCAGTTGTCACAAGTTTGATTCATATAGAATCTCGCAAGTCACCTACCGCAGTGCTGTTTGATGATGACACTGGAAGGATTTCCATTCGTCATTGTGAATACTAAAGAGTATCACTCTGAATGTTCTGGCAAATATCACAATGATATTGCGTAGGACTCTTGATAACAGCTTGTGAACCTGATGATGTTCAACAAGTGTTTGAAATGGAATGTGTCCTAACGAGATTTTGATTGATCTCTTGGCTCTAGACTCGATTAGTGCGTTTTGGTTTTAGTACTCGGAGGCTGGAGCAGACTGCCACCTATTCAATATCAACAATCTCGGAATGAGATGTCAATAGATAACGTGTGTATCTCCGTGACAAATGAGACAAGTTTCTGTTGAGAGAAACCCGAATGGCTGGGAAGGGTTGTGCATTGCATCACTGGGTCCATGATGTCGTTTTCAATGTCAGCAATCAACTTGTGATTCTGACAGCATATGTATTGACCCGGTTTCTGCCTTAAGTTGTGTGGAGGGCTTCTTTCTTTAGACCCTTTATCCATACATTTCTTTTTAATTCTTCAACGCCTTCAATGCTTACCAAGACGTCATTACTAACACCTTGTTGTGATTGTTCCAGTGTTAACTCAATCTTAGTCGGCATTATTCCCATATACATTCATCTCCAATCATACCTAAGGACTGCTATTTCTAACTTTGGATTATCCTTGGGTAGATCCTCCGGTTCTGGTTGGATCATAGGATTGATTCCTAACCTAACCACCTTATGACTTCAGAATCGTCGTGAAATTAAGATGTTGTTGGGTATAAGATCGAACCATAAAACCTTTTCTTACTGTTCAGCACTTTGAGTCATTTAGATCATATTTTAAATACATTTTCTCCCCTTATTTTAAATAATAAACACTTAGTTTTTGAAATACCTTGTGATTAAAATATGTCTTGAAAATTCTGTGGGAGAAAATATTATCAGCATGAATGGTTTGGAACATTTTGATAATGTTTTGAATACATAAGAGTTGTCGTTGTTGATGTATCCAAGAACATTAAAACGTTGTTTTTCGCGAAATAACTCCCCCTCAAGAATAGGACCAATTGAAAAATTGTTGTCTTTTGAACACATTGTGAGGGTTGGAGTGTTGAACACACAATTTTGAAAGATTATGAATTGTCATCGACGAACATTCTTGAAAAATTATGGTTTAACTTTTGAAAATCCCGTATGTTAGTACGACTTCTCTTTAAACGGTAAGGGTATAGCGCAATGAAACGTACACTATCCTTTTTCTTGAGCTAAAGTTAATTGAATGTCTAGTCAGAAACAGCTCAAGACCTGAAACGTTAATTTTCTCGTTGTGAGGATAAGTATTAACCCCCCCCCCATTCTTTATTATAAGTCCGGGTTTGTTACTGATATTTGCACATAAGCCAATTAAGAAAATTAGATATGACATGTTAGTATTTGCACATAATCCATATTAGAAAATTAGAAATGACATGTTTTGAAACTATTTGTAAACTCTCGCTCGAACTTCATTTACATACCCGTGCCAATGTTAATCGACATTTCTAAGCACGTAAATATTATCGATTCCAAGAGACATGTCGAGAAGATTCTTTTTGGAAATTTTCTATTTTTCAGATTTTGTATTTATATATATATACCTGTTGTCTTCAGCATTGCTATGTGATGTTGGAATAGTAATTCCAACTCTTGTTGTGATGTAGCTATCTTGACTGCTAAAGGAAAAACTTTTGGAACCAGCTTTGAACTTGACGGTTCATTGATGTGGTCGTGAATTCCGAGTTCTGAACGGTTATGATCAAAAGTCATTTGATAAAGAACGAGGCCTGAACTGATGTAAACAGACATCATCTCCATGAAGACCGAGGCTTGATATGCTGCGATCAAACGTCTTTGATGAAGACTTCATCTTTCATGAAACCATTCTGGCACTTGTTTCTTAGATATCAGAAATTTCAACAACGACACTCTGAGATTTTTCTGCTTTGCATTGTATAGTGCATCTGCATTTAGGTCAATTTTTTGTTGCTTTTGACCATTGAATGACGTACCTACACTTAAACCCAGAGTTTGTTTGCATGCATGAATATGATAGATATCTACATTTGAACCATGTGTGGGTTCACTTTCAACCTTGCTCGTGCAAGAGTTGAATATCTTTCCTGTGGGAACCCACCTAAGACCAACAGTCTTGAGAATTCTACCTGTTAGTTGCTACCTAAGACAAGATCTAGGATTCATTGTTTTCTCAAGGATAGTGGTAGTCTTTTTGTTTGAGAACCTGTGTCCTGTAAGGATCTGTCTTTCTGGTTTCTTAGATGCACTTGACTTTTCTACGGGCATATATCTCTTTGTTGTCTTATGGGATTTTGCATCCTTATTTTGTACAGAGGCATGAGGATTTAACCTTGAGAGGTATTCTAAGACGCATTCATCATGATTTGCACTGTAAGGTACTTTTTGCATGTAGGACATTGCAAGTCATTGAACTTTCTTAGCCTCCTCTCAGGTTGGATTATGAACTATATCATTTGAGCTATACCTAGATGAGCTAGGTGCAATCCACGTAATGAAGGTTTTGCATGGCAAATTCTCTTCTCTTTAGTTAGATAATGTGTAGTGATTGTTTTGACAAGTTCTATGTTCACATCAACATTTGGGAGGCAAAACCGTGGTTTTTGAAAATTTTAGGGTCGTTCAGACATTCTAACAACGATTGGTTTCTGTGTGGTTGTAAAATCTGTTTCCCCAAGATTGATGGTTTTTCAAACTTAGTATTCACACTATATCTGTTTAGGTTCCTTAACTCATTATTAATGCTGTATTGCAAACACCTTTTTGTCTGAATCTAGCTAGTACATCATGCATTTTCAATTAGTCTTTTTTGATCAGTTATGCCATTAAAGAAGTCCCTCTGGTTTTTGGTCTGAACTCGTGTCCGTTTTTGATAGAATCAAATTATGATATGTGTAAGTCCTGTTCAAGTGCGCGTTTTCCTTATGTAACAAAACACATTCTCTGCAAGTAATTTAGCCACAGGACTACAATGTTTCAATTCGATCTTTATTGTTTCAATTTCAATCCCCGAAATGGGTCATTTATTAACCTTGGCTTCATACCTTTCTCTTTCAAAAATTGACTCTGTTTGCCTTAGTTTAAAACCTGTTTTCCATTTGTAGTTCAAGATAATACAATGTGGCTTTCAAGTTTTTGCAAAATCCTTTGACACTGGGCAACATCTTTTTGAGACAAACCTTTCAGACTCGAGTAATTGATTGAATATCAATTATCTTGTCATCAAGTTAATTTAGCAGGGTAAAGTGTCTGTGTCAATGACATTTTTCAACCATTCTGATCAATCTCTCCTTCATTAAAGAATTCAGTTGTTACCAGGTATGATTTTGATCTTGTAGCATATACATTATCATCAAAATCAGCATTCCTTGTACCTTAGCCATTGGCTCTTCATCATATATGGTGTCTTGATATCTGCATCATCACCATTACATCATTCCCTGATCTGCTGCATGTATCCTGCGTACTTGTGATTCTGTCCCATTGCTTTTAATGATAACTAAACTAGCATCAAATTCTTTACTCGTATCAACCTTTTCCATTGTCGTGTGCGTCTGTCTTTCATTCACCCTGCTGTCATGCTCTCTTTTATGCAGTGCTCTTTCATCAATCGACTTTTTGACATATTCCATGAATTGGACCAGTGTCTCACGGAATTCTGGAATATCAAGTTTGTGTATTGAGTAAAAGGAGTTGCCTCATTACAATATATTCATCACAAAATAAATCTTTGAACTTTGATGAACATCGAAACTGTATCTCGAGACTTTAAAAGAAGCCATGGATCCAACTTTTGAAATTCGATGTTATCAATTTTGCTTTTGAAAGTTGATCCAAAGTTTATGAAACTCTTGCCTATAAAAGTCTCAAACTCTTGACCAAAGAGTGTGCAAACGCGAGCGTCCGAATCCAATCTATGTTCTCTGACTTCCTTTTTAAGTTCGTTGTTTGAAAGAAGCTTGAGGTAGTGAATGAAGTCGTTGAAAAGATACCAAGCAACTTTCTTTTTGATTTGTCTGACTTTAGTTGCATGTTTGTTGTTCTCTGATTCCGAACATGAAGATATGTATCTTTCTTTTCCATTTTATCGAGAATTAAAGTGAAATAGTTGTTGGATCTTTAGTGGATATGATGTGATTAGACGTTTGGTTTTGAATACAATTATCGATCATGGGATTTTACAAGTCTATGACTAAAACCGATAAAGAGTTTAACGAGATTTTACAAAATCAATAGAAAACCGTGAGTGAGTAATTGATTGTGTTTAAGGTTTGTTTGTTGTGAATTGATTGTCTTTTAAGTTCTGTTTGTCTTGATGTTATGTTTTGATTAGGGTGGCAATGTCAGCCTTCATGTTTGGCCACCAATATAGCTTATTCATGTCTTGGTACATCTTTTCAGAACCGGGATGGATAGAATACTTCGACTTGTGGGATTCATGCATAATTACGGATCTCAAGTCGCCATAGCAAGGTAACCAACTCCTGCTGTTTAAGCATAAAGTTCCATCGACACGTGGTTCCAATTTCTCTTTGGGTACATCCTTCCTGATCATACCGCCTACATCTTCATTCTCAAGATTCTCTGGTTTTAGGGCCTCGATCTGAGCTTCTAGTATTTGTTTGGGAAGATCCAAGCCAATAGTCATAACCAAGGCGCGAACATACAATGGCTTAATCCGTTCCTTACGGCTCAATGCATCGGCCACTACGTTTGCCTTCCCTGGGTGATCACGAATGTCACAATCGTAATCACTCAGCAATTATAGCCAATGACGTTGCCTCATGTTAAGCTCCTTTTGATCAAGAATGTGTTGTATACTTTTATGGTCGGTGACCACGGTGCATTTGGTTCTGTACAGGTAATGTCTCCATATCTTTAGAGCAAACACTACCGATCCAAGTTCTAAATCGTGAGTGGTGTAGTTCTTCTCGTGAACCTTTAGTTGTCAAGAAGCATAGGCAATCACCTTCTCTCTCTGCATCAATACAACACCTAAACCTTTGTGTGACGCATCACAGTAGACCACAAAGTCTTCGCTTCCTTCAGGTAAAGCCAGAATTGGCGCACTACACAACTTCTGCTTTATCAACTGAAATGCGTTCTCTTCCTTTTCACCCCAGTCAAACTTGATTCCTTTCTGAGTAAGCTTCGTCATTGATTTAGCAATCTTTGAAAATCCTTCGATGAACCTTCGATAGTAACCAGCAAGACCTAAAAATTGGCGGATCTCCGTCGGTGTCTTAGGAGTCGCCCAATCTTTGATAGATTCTATCTTGGCTGGATCCACGTGTATGCCTCTGCTATCAATGACATGCCCGAGAAATTGTACCTTCGGAATCCAAAATTCACATTTTGAAAACTTGGCATACAACTTCTCCTTCTTAAGCAATTCCAAAATGGCCTTAAGATGTTCTTCATGCTCTTTCTTGTCCTTTGAATAAATAAGTATGTCATCGATGAAGACAATTACGAACTTATCCAAGTAAGGCTTGCATACTCGGTTCATGAGGTCCATGAATACCGCAGGTGCGTTTGTTAGTCCGAATGGCATAACCTGGAACTCGTAATGACCATACCGAGTTCGGAATGCCGTCTTTGGAATATCTTGCTCTCGTACTCTAAGCTGGTGATAACCCGATCTCAGATCTATCTTCGAATAAATACTGGATCCTTGGAGTTGATCAAATAAATCGTCGATCCTCGAGAGTGGATAACGATTCTTCACTGTCAGTTTATTTAACTCCCGGTAGTCAATGCACATCCTGAATGACCCATCCTTCTTTTTGACGAACAAGACCGGGGCTCCCTAAGGTGAGGAACTCGGTCTTATGAATCCTTTGTCGGAAAGCTCTTGCAGTTGTTCTGACAATTCTTTCATTTTGGACGGAGCCAATCGATATGGTGCTCGAGCTACGGGAGCGGCTCCTGGAATCAGATCGATCTAAAATTCCACTGGTCGAGTCGGAGGAAGACCTGGCAAGTCCTCGGGAAACACTTCAGGAAAATCTCTGACAATAGGTACGTCTTTAAGTTGCTTTCCTTTTGATTTGTCCTCCTCTTTCTTGGCGGATATCTGTGCCAAAAAGACCTGGCATCCCTTCGCCATGTACTCTTGAGCTTTTGAACATGAGATAACTGTCAACCGAGATTCTCTCCCGTTGCTACTTTCGTTGCCACGAAAAGTCAAAGTTTCACTCCCATAGGGAACTCGAACAAGTTTCTCATCACACACAATCATGGCATGACATCTTCTTAACCAGTCCATACCGATAATGACGTCAAAACTACCCAATTCTATGGGCATTAGATCTATGTTGAACGGATGGTCTAAGAAATTTAAAGTACAACCTCGTATAATAGTGTTTATCCCGACTATTTTCCCATCAGCTAATTCGACATCATAACTATTTTCTAATGGAGTTGGGGCGATGTTAATCAGGGAACTAAATGCAGTGGATATAAAGCTTCTATCGGCACCAGTGTCGAATAAGATAGATGCATAGTGGTTGTTTAAGAGGAACGTACCCGTGACGACATTGGAGTCCGGGTTTCCCGATGCATTCCCTCTCTTCTCTGCATTCCCAACTGCATACACCCAGCCTTGTGCATTCCCATTCCCTCCATCCTTATTCTTCAACTTAGGACAATCTCTCTTGAAATGCCCTGGTGCTCCACACTCAAAACAACCATTCCCTTTGGGAGCTGCCCCATTGCCCTTCTGAGTATTAGCAACATTTGTGTTACCAGTACTCCTGCAATCGCGGGCAAAGTGCCCTACCTTGTTGCACTTGTGGCACTTCTGGGTGCACGGGCCATTGTGGTGAAAATGGCACTTGGTGCACTTGGGCAAAGATCCCCCATACGGCTTCTTTTCGCCTGTCCCCATATTGTAGACCTTGGCGACATTCTGCCTCTTGAAGGGTTGTTGTTGGTGACCATGGTTGTTTCTGGATGAATCATCAGCCTTCCTTTTGTTGTCAGACTGCCTTTCTGCGTAGGTGCGGAGTTTCTGATCCATCAAGTCGTTGGCCAACTCAATAGTCTCATCCAACGTCTTGGGTCTGGCAGATTTGACGTTCCAAAAAATGTTGTCAGGAAGTCTACTGATGTACTTGTCAACCTTCTCGGTTTCATTGGCAACAAACTTGGTACATATCAGGGTTAGCTCTTGGAAACGTTCAGTGTATGCTGGAACATCGTTCCCCTTGAGCTTTAGGTTCCATAGCTCGATTTCTAGTTTCTTGATTTCACCCTGTGGACAATACTTGTCCGTCATCATTTTCTTGAGTACTTCCCAAGTCATTGCATATGCCTCAGGACCTAAGGTTCTTATCTGGCCATTCCACCAAGTTAAAGCAACACCTAACAGAGTGTAGGTGGCAAACTTCACCTGATTCTCAATAGCACAACCACTGATATTGAAAACTGACTCTATCTTCTTAATCCACCGATTCAAACCGACCACGCCTTCAATCCCTTTGAAGTTCAAAGGTTGACACTTCATGAAGTCAGCGTAAAAACAAGGGCGCACAATTTGCACATTCCTTCGGTTATCCCCGTGTGAACTGTGGCTTCCATCTCCATTAGTAGAGTTTCACATAAGGGCTTGATCAATCATAGCTTGGATGGATTTCGGGGTCATGTTGTTTGGGTTGGTGTTGTTAGGAGTAGTATTCGGTCCTCGTCTTGTCGCAGGTGCCATGATTCGTCTAAATCATAAGAGATAACACGTGAGGTCACAATCATAACAAGGTACATAATAATTTACAGATGTAATGTTAATACAAGAGAGGTATATAGTACAACATAACACATCTATTTCATTCATAACTTAGAAATTTTTTACATGAAATAGTTTCTGATTACACAAAATACGATACAAAAGATCTAAGGCTATGCTAGCGGGGAAAAACCCCTAATACTTAACATGCTTGTACAATGACCTAGCAAGATAATAACATAAACTACTAGATGTGACTGTCAGCATCTCCAGAAGTATCCTGGTGATCTAGAATCCTAGCATCTGGTGCTGGCTGCCTAGCTCTCCTCCGCTGCTCTCGCAGTATTAACAACTCGGCCTGCATGTCGCCCATCTCTCGCCTTATGTCTCTCATCACACGGAGAGTCTCTACCATCTGTTCCTGGCGCCTACAGTTAGTTTCTCAAAGCGCTGCTATCTCAGCCTGCTGCATCTAAAAGCGAGTCTCATGTACCTGATGCTGTATCTGAATGAGAGTACCATGCAGCTGTAGCTGTGTCTGATGTGCCTGGAGATAGGTCTCGTGTGCATACACATGATCACGGTGGGTCTGAAGCTCCTGATGGGTTGCCTGACTCAATCCTATCAAGTGAGCCCAAGCCTCTCGGGAAGCATAAGCCTCCTCCTCCACTATCCATACTATCTCCTAGAGAGTCATCCTATCCCCCATAAGTAAGTCGACCCGCTGCGAGTCCATATCGACTCGCTGTGATATACGAGACCTACTATCCTGAGCATCCTCTAGTAAGGCCTACAAGTCCTGTGTATCATGCTCATGGAGCTCAGCAAGCTCTATGACCCTAGTATTGACCTCTCCCACGGTCATAGGTGCTATCTCACGAACTGCATCTGCCAGATCTACCCAAGTATCCCTAATACCATACCCAACTGCACTAATCCCCTGTCGTCTCGCTTCAGCATCTACGGTGCTGACAAACCAATAATCTACCCCTTGATCTCCGGTAGGTCTGGCAATAGAACTCTCCCCGATCTCATATCTGGAGCCTAGAGTGGACAAACACAACCTCTTGCGAGATGGCTGCTCGGACTCGGGAATATCATCCCTACGGTCAACAGGTGGTGATATGTATAGAGATGGTGGTAGTGGTGATAGTGGAGGTGATGGTAATACGGTAGTAACTGCATCAATAAGGGCCTGAGTAGATGCTATCCTGAGTGTCTGGATTTAGATTGGATACCCATATGATGGTAGTAATGGTAATGGCACAGGTGGTGGTGATGAATGTGCAGGTGGGGCCGTGCACCTAGCAAGGCGTTCTCTTGTAGAGGGTGGTGATAGTAAGATAGGTGGTGATGGTGATGGAGTAGTCATGGCCAGAAGTCTCTCAACCTCTGCCTCTGGTGGAAGGGATATGGAAGCCTGAGGCCGGACGATAATCCTAGCCCCAATAGTAATGTCAGTGGAGGGTGGTGGTATAACAGGCTCTGTTCCCTCAGGTGGGGAAACAGGCTCATCAGTAGGTACAACAACAGCAGAGTCGGCCGGAGCTAAGTGCTCCTCCTCCTCCTCCTCGTCCTCCTCGTCCTCATCCTCATCCTCATCATCGGCGTCATCCCTAGATGAATCGCCGTCATCATCATCTCCATCATCTCCCCCGTCCATAGGATAGTCAACCGGACCATCCTCTGTCTCATCATCCTCGTACTCCTCTGGATCCTCTTCGGGATCCGACTCAGTAACATATCCGGGTGACTCAGCAGTAGGCGAATCAACAGGAGGTAATGGCTGCTCCTCAGCCGGAAGCTCATGCTCATCCTCCAACGGTATATACTCAGGGTATATAGGCTCTGGCACGTAGTCAGGATCATGTGCCTGTATGAACATAGGCTCACGCTCATCCTCGTCCTGTGGTACTGGTGGGGTCTGTGGATCCTCTGGGCCTGGTATGTAATCCGGTGATGGTGGGGCTACCGGCTGCATCGGGAGTCCATCGTATCCTAATACAGTAATATACGTAATATAATTTATATATGCGTATATTAATCATGTAAGCACTTAGTAACTACTAATGCTAAAACAGTGTGTATCATGTAAGCATATATGTGCTAGATGCAAACAAGTAATGTATGTATGTCCCGTGCAAATCCCATTTGTTGAAACATCGTTTAAAAATGGTTATAGTCCAGACAAAAACTTTTGACCTGGTTCTCTATAACCTTGGCTCTGATACCAATCTGTAACACCCCCAAATCTGGGTCGCAGCGGAATGTTGAATATCCGAGGGCGTTACTTCATAGATCAATAGCACAAGAGAAGAGAACGACCACTAAACGTGTCGTTTAAAAAGATACATTGGATTTAACAAAATACTTGTTCATTACATAAGCTCATGGCTTTAAATTGTTCAACGGTATAAATAAAGATTTCGGTTTATAACAATTGTCCCCAAAATGTAATAAGACCCCAAATCTTTAATACGACTCTTCAATTATTGACTTCCAATGTATCGCTGCACCTCGTGCCTTATTGACCTGAGAAAACATGCTTAAAACGTCAACATAAAGTTGGTAAATTCATAGGTTTATGTAAATCAATTGTAGGACCGCAAGATTTCCAAGTGTATGATTAAGCAACAGATGCAAACATCATAAAAAGTAATTACGGTTTCCTAAGCTCATGTCACCGAAGCTCGGCGTATATGGATGCAATAATTTGCCAATAAATGCCCCTGAATGATGTTCTAACCCGCAACGTCCCAAGTCCTACATGGTATACGTTTGTTGTCCGGCAGACCGGTACAGTGAGCGCTACTCACCCAAACGGGGACGTCAATCCCAAATAGATCTATTTATAACATTCGCGCTCGCAATCTAGCAATTGACAGTTCATGATAATAGGGCTTAGTGGGTTATCGCTACTTAGGCAAACTCGTAATCATGGTATAAAATGTACACTTGCGTCCAGTTTGTAAAACAAAGCATGTTCTCACCCCAACAGTGTAAATCATTTAAATAATTGTAAAACATAGGGCTATGAACTCACCTTAGTAAATAGTCCTCTGAAAATGATAATATATCCAAGTATAGCAAATGAATCACACCGTCAAATACCTAAGTAAATACGGCCAGTTTTAGTTTACAGTTTAGGCTAAAGACTCAATGTATAAACTATAATAAATTGCTAGTTTATATATTCTGTTATCACTTGTGTGGTGATGCAAATGTTTATTGAATTTGTATTCACTTGATGGCTTTTGGGAAGGTATACGATTTTTACATGATCTTGTATACGTATAAATGTTATTAATAAATATTCGTATTTATTAAATCGTAGGTTATCTTGCATATTATCCGAATATAATTCGTCCGATTCGCTAAGTGTTTATAAAATCACTTTGTTTATAAGATACCCTTAGGTTTTCTATAATTACCAAAACAGTCCCTCTAGTTTATGAAAATAAAGTATTTACACTTTAGACCCTTAAATTTTCACTTGTACACATTGTCCTCCAACTTTACAAAGTTTACATTTTAGGTCCTTATATGTTTCCATTAGTCCCCAAAGTTTCAGAATGAAAAAAACAGTCCCTCAAGTTACTAAAATAGTGAGTTAACAGTTTTAAACCTTTAAGTTTTAAAATTGACACATTTAGTCCCTTAACTTGTAAAAATTACATTTTTAGTCCAAATAAGTTTTAATAAGGGACATTCTGTTTCATTTGACTCCAATAAGCCACATAAGTTGTGCCAGCTTATAAATAAGCTCGGGTGAGCTTATTTAGGCTTATTAGGCATTGTTTGGCTCGCTAAAGCCCATTATGCAAAATAATTGCCCGAATTAGTTTTCAAAAGTACCTAAGTCCATATTAAGCTTATTTAAGTTATAAAAATCAGTTTGGCTTATTAATAAGCTTGAATGAGCTTATTTCGGCTTATTGTACTCGTCGGGCCAACATCCTTACCCGAAAAGTTAAGAAAAGGTCCATTAGGGTTTCCTTATTGAATCCAACTTGTTTTCTTAACTTATTAAGCTCCTTTAGGTCTGCTTAAGATGTTTTAAGTGTGGGGCTTATTCATTAAGCTATTAAGCTTGTTAGTTGGGCTTTTTGGACCCGATATGAGCTCGAATAGAGGTTTAAAGGTTTGGACTCAATTCTTTAAGGTCCGTTTGGTTTTTAAACGCAAGTTAAGGCATCTTAGGGTCTATGTAAGTTTTAATAAGCTCGTAGAACCCTTAATAAGCTCGTAGAGCTTCTAATTAAACTGTAGGCTCATGGTCACGGCTTGTTGGGCCTGTTTAGTTCGGACGTGGGTTGTTGGGGCCCATTGGTCCATTAAGGGTCCGATTAACTTTAGTTATTCATGTTCAATCACATGCAATCGTTCTATAGGCCAATGTACACGTTCCCAAGCCAAGCTATTAAGTTTACACGAAAAGTTTACGTATGGGTTTTCATATGTTTCGAATACATGAAGTGATTTTCATTTAAGTCACTTTCTTGGTACTTTAATGAATCGTTAAAGACTCAACTCGATTTTTAACATGTTTTATGCTCCTATAAGATGCTTGCACCATACAAGATCAAATGTACATGTATTATATGTGCGTGAACCATGCATGGGTTGAACCATGCATACCCACACCCACGTAACATGCCCAAAACAAGTTTTACGTGACATTTATAACTAGACATGTAACAAACGACTAGAGTATTGATAAATATGAGCTTGGTTTGATTTACAATAGTCCTAGACTCTTGGTTCATGGATTTGGAAGACAACCCAACGCATTTACACCCAAACGTGTAATAACCTAAGCTTCAAAGCTTGTATACCCAATTCTTAGCTTGTACGCTCTTCTTAATACTCTTATATGCGAACTTAATGCTACCTTGAATCCTTAGCATGAATTGTGGGTGCAAATGGTTTTGGTTATGAGAGACCCGAATGCAAAATGAGTAAATGAAGAGATTTTAGCTTGGAGAGAGGGTTTGGGAGTTTAGGAAATGTCCAAGTGATAATGTGAGTGAGTATTTATAGACTAATAAGCTAGTTAACTCCCCTTGGTCCTAAACTAACTAATAACGAGCCATATAGGGCTGTTTAAAGGTTTTTTAGTTAATCTCCCATGGTTTCTTGATAAACCACTAAGTACTACTCTTAATTAATTGCATGATGTACAAGATTTGCCAAGATTAGGAAAATCTTATGGATTTGTGTGTTGTTTGCTAATAGTCGCGGCATGTAGGATAAAAGTTAGGCTCATTGGTTATTATCCAATGTGTACATGTTAGTTAATGGACCATTAGTACTAGTCTTAATTAACCAAGAGATGTACTAGTACTTTGGAGATCATTAGGAAGATTTCTAGGTGTGTATATGTATGGGACGTGGGTTTTTAAAGAGAAAGAAGGATCTCTAATGATCTTTAACTAGTTTGTATTAGCTAACTAGGAACATATTATACAAACATTAATTAAAACTTAGATGTACATTGTACTTAGTGTAAGTTTTTAAGGATTTTCTAGTTGTTTTGGTCCCATAACCGGCCCTAGTGGGTTATTTACACAAGAATTGATTAAATTTTGTGTTTAAGGTTTAAAAGTGGGTATTTGTTTGAATCTAGGTAAGTCTAGGTATTTCCGGGGTGTGTCCAAATGTATTTTATTGCGAAACGTAAACCTTTTACGTGACCAATAAAAATAAAATACGCAAAGTTAATAATTATCTTCTTAATAATTATATATTACTTGGTTGATGTAAACCTTAATTTATTTGATGACCGTTTACATTAGATGATTATTTCTAGTCTACGCGATTTAGCTTAAAAGTTAATTTAAAAGTAAACGCGTATCAGACCAAAATAAATAGTGACGAATAATAGGAGTCGTAAAATGACTTGAAATTGAGAAATGTTACAGAATACGTGTCCGGGGGCGTGAAGTCATAATATACATCACACAAAGTACAAAGAACGGCCACTAATGGACGTTTTAAAAATCATAACTCGTTGTATTTATTAAAAATGGATAAGTCTTATAAGATTTGAAATGAAATTTAAAACATTGCGGAAGCATAATTAAGTTTTCAAAAGACAATGAGTATGAATGATAATAAAGTCTTGAAAGATGATATCATATTGCACGTAGACTCCACATAGCACATCAGAGAAGTCCAAAGCTAAGTACCTGAAAAACATGCTTAAAACATCAACATAAAGTTGGTGAATTCATAGGTTTAGTTCAAACGTAATTAGTGTGGACCACAAGTTTATCAAAATGTATGCGGCAGTTATACCAGATACAAATTCACATAAAAAGGTATTTACGTTGCGCTAAGCTCATGACACCGAAGCTAATAGGGAGGTAGCATGTACATTGCTATAAGTTTGCTTGCCCTTATAGGTGTCTGACCAAAGACCACCTAACCAGTTTCGACATGACATATAACCGTTAGTTCTTGGCAAACTCGAACTAGTAAGTGCTTCTTACACAGATAGGGATAATTAGTCCCAATAGATCTATTTATTCACTCGCGCTCACTTAACCAGCCAGTCGGTTAAAGGTGATTAATAGTTAATGATAATTTGGGCAATAGTGGTCTAAACGCTACTTAGGCAACACATAAACGGGGAAGTTCTCACGTATAGTACTTGTGTCAAGTTTTTAAAACAAGCAATGTTTCTCACCCCAAGTTATAAAACATATAATCAAAACGTGTAAAAGTGGGGCTATGAATTCACCTCGAGTTGGTGAAATGAAAGAGTAAACGTCTAGAAATATGATCACACAGAAATGAACGACGGTACACGGATGCGAAATAAAAGAATTTAGGTTTCGGCTTAAAATCAGAATGATGGAAAATGCGGATGATGCATCAAAGTTTACTTAAAAATACTTTGTTAATAAAACGTTAGTGATCGGAATGTGGTTGTTGGTATATTGTAACACCCCCAAAAATACAACAACGCAGCGGAATACCACTTGGGGGAGTCACTTCATAATACACAGCGCTAGATACAAGAGAACGACCTCTACCGCTAAATCATAATTAAATTTCCACCATGCATCCCTAATTTTGATATCTAAGTAACCACACACCATCCCTTTCAGGTAGTTTTGCTTGTTTATAGTGTTAACTGGACTGAGGGGTGTAAATTGGTCTTTCGCGTTGAAAACTAGCTTTTTCATTTTTTTTGTTTTTCTATTTTTATTATTTATTATTATCAAATCAAATTACTAACTACAATCTTTGACTAGATAAAATCAGTTTTGTTTTTTCATTTTCCCTCAGGTCTATATTTCAAATCTTTTTCATCATCAAACCCGCATTCACATATATACATCAAACCCTCATCTTCATCTTCATCAAAAACCACCAACCTCCCATATTCCCCACTACAGAACCCTCGTGACAATCACGAAATCCACCTCCAGATACAATAAAATAAAACAACAAAACCCAGTTATAACAACTCCTAACCCAAAATCCCACGTCATTATCCTTCTTTTCCAAAACACAAACAGAGTTATCTCCTCAAAACAGTACAAAAAGCACATAAATCCAGATATCGATCTCAATTGATAATCAATATCCTGCACAAGAATAACTCGTATCCTACATCACATAATCCACTGAAACAAAAAAAAACCTCATGGCATTAAAAAAAATTCATTACGGCTTAAACAAAAGATCTTGAATATCAAAATACTCGAAAGATCTTAGGGTTGCTGAGTGTTTGTTGAATGGAGTAGAGAATTAAGGAGGTGGTAATATTGGTGAAATGGATGTGGGCTTCAGATTATGTAGAGGAACTGATAGAAAATGGTATATGGGTGTGCGCAGTTTAGAACTGATGTTATATTGGTTGGAGAAAATCAAAATGGTATATGGGTATGCTCAGCTTAGATATGGTTGTATAGGTTGATGTTGGATGAAAGGTTGGTAAGATACACATACTTTGTAAAGTTTGGGATTTTTGGGTTTTTTTCTAAATTGAAGAAATTTGTTGAAGGGTTGGTGGGTAGGTGTTAGGCCAGCGGTTTGGTGGTAGTCGGTTGTGGTTGGCAGTGGAGGACGAAGGTGGTTGGTCGTCAGCCACGGTGGTGGTTCGTGGCTAATGGTGGTGGTTCGTCAGCGATGGTGATTTTTCGAGTAAGATGGAGGTTTTGTTGTGGTTTGTTGTTAGCAGAGGTCGGTGGTCTATTGTGAGGCGAGAGATCTGTTGTTAGGCGGGGACTGGTGGTGGCCAATGGCGGTTGAGGTTGTGGGTTGATGTTGAAGATGATGACAATAGTTGTTGATGTGGTTTTATATGTGTGTTTGGGGTTGCTAGATCTTTGTGTAGATTATTATTGCAAGATCTTTGCTAGATCTTTGGGGTTGCTAGATCTTTGGGGTTGCTAGATCTTTGTGTTTATGAGAATGAGGGTTTGATGATGAAAAAGATTTGGAATATAGACCTGAGGGAAAATGAAAAAACAAAACTGATTTTTCAGTCAAAGTAGTTGTATTTGATTTGATAATAATAATAATAATAATAGAAAAACAAAAAATTGAAAAAGCTAGTTTCAACGCGAAAGGACCAATTTACCCCTCGTCCGTTAACACTTAACTAGCAAAACTAACGATAGGGATGGTGTGTGTTACTAGTTTCAAAATTAGGGATGCTTGGTGTATTTAATTTGAGTTAGGGACGATCTGTGATTTTGGGTCAAACCATAGGGACGATTTGTGAAATTTTTTCTAAAATATATAAAACTATATAGTTATATTTACGTAATATAATATATATATTATATTATTGATTTATATATATTTACCGTTTAGTTCGGCTCTTTACCCAATAACCCAAATATTAATTTAAAAACCTTTTATAATGCTGGAGTTTATATCTTTAATTATCCATTTCCCGGTTGGTCACACCATGTATGTGCTTCCCTCCACGAGCACGCTTAATGCCGGTTCTTACATTAATATGTAGGTAGAAAAACATTAAGTATGTATTTTAATTTATTTCATGGTTAACATTGTTATTTATCTCTTTTATAAATAATTTGACTTTTCGGATAAAAATTCTTTATAAATATTTTTCACAATTTATCCTAAAGTCTATAATTTTTATAAAATGTCAGCTGACCCTCGTTCGTGTTTTACACACTTTTCCAAAGTCATATGACTTTAATCTATAAATCAGTTTTCTATATACATTTACTCCAAAAAAAAAAAGACGGTTTTCGATCAAAATCAATAAATCCTTTTCGGACTAACCTGTATACGCAAAAAGGTGTTATTTATGTTCTCGGTTTATCAGTAATCTATCAATATGCTCTTTGATACAGCCCAAGTAAATTAAGCACGAACCAAGCTAAAAGTTTAAGCTCGTGGTGTCGGGATCTTGGATGTGGGACGCGGCTAAAAGCCCAAGCAAACCATATTCGTGCTTATTTGTTAAGCCGAATAAGTTCGCCATATGTCCTTTCAAAATAAGCTAGAAAATAAGCTAATATATATAAGTCGAAACAAAATAAGCTAAACAGACATTTCTCTTTTCTTTTCTAGTTGGGCCGAATACAAGCATGAGCTCATTAAGCTCAATAAAATCAAAATAAGCTTTCCCAAAAGCTTATTATATAAGCCGAATATAAATAAGCTATAACATACCATTTTGATTACACGAAAATAACCACGATCACAAAACTATACTTTCCTTATATTTTCTTTTATTATTTTAGAACCATAAGCATAACCTTTTAAGGTTTATGTAGTTTTAAAATCTTTGTTTTTACAAAATAAGTTGTACAACTAGTATGTATGCATCAAGATGTTTATGAAAGTATAAGTTATTAAAAGATTTGAAGACTTACAAAGATTGAAGGTTTTTAGAAGGATGAACAAAACTAAAACAACCCAAATGTTGTTTAACTAATATCCGAATTATACAAATGATCAAACCTTCTACAAATCTTCAAGAGTTTTTGATCAAAGATGAAAAATTTATGGATTTATATATGTGTGTGAGATGGTTCGAACAAGAGAGAGCAAAAGAGAAGAGAGTAAACTCAATATTAAGTGTGTGTGAGATATGAATGAGAAAATAAGATGTAAGTGTGTGTATGTGTGTGTGTGTGTGTGTGTGTGTGTGTGTGTGTGTGTCTAGCTTCATATTTCATTGCCAGCAGCATTTGTTCCCTAAAATACTTTGCATCACAGACTTTTGGTTTTGGAAAATTACGGGCACAGTGGCCTTTTGCATTGAAGTTGTAGCATTGAACATTTGCCTTTCCCGTATTTGACTCAGTTCGTAGAACCCGCTGAACATTCTGATCATTTTCATCAATCTGCTGAACCAAACCATTTCCCGTATTAGCTGCTTGATTTATGTTTTGTCGCCCTGCATTCCTATTACCATTCCGAGCATAGCCAACATTCTTGCTTTGTATGTCAACCCTACCATCCTGTATCATTGTTTGATTCCTTGTATTTGATGAAGTACGAAGTCAATTATTGGTAGGAGTAGAAAAACATTGAGTGATTTCTCTTGCTAATAACATCATTGCAGTTGTAAGCTTGTCTTCCTGAGCATCCCCTTGCAACTCCCCTTGATAATCATCTTCATAATCAATGACTGATGAAGGATGAGTGACATAATATGGTTAAGATGAATGAGAATATGAAGGACTTGCATGAAAATGTGAAGAATGAACATTTGAATGAGTTACTAATGCTAATGGATCATGATTCCTTGTAGCTTTCTTTGCTTCGGATGCTTGAACATGTGGTTCAAATTGACTCAAGTTACCATATAACACATCATAATCTATATCCGTTAGATTATACTTTTGACGAGTCAGTGTAACATATTTGCTCCACTAGGGTTGTAATGAATTGAGAAACTTAGTGTTGATGATATTTTATAGGATGAACATTATTTTGATCCATAACATTAACGAGTGTTGTCATCCTCTCATACACAGATACTAATGGTTCTCCTTCCATTGCTACAAATTTGTCAAATTCATTCATAAGCCTCGAGTGTCTCTCTTGTTTAGTTATCTTAGGACCATGCATCAACCTTTTGATCCTTTCCCACATTTTTTTGGCATCTTTACAAGCATCCACAGAATTATAGATATCACTGGATATTCCTTGAAGAATGTAATTCATCACCTTGATATCTACAAAGTATTGTTTCTTGTTAGCTTTAGTCATTTTACTAATTGGTTCAAGTATAGTCTCATTTGGTTTCTCTGGATCAGTAATCATTTTCCTTACATATGGTCTAATCTCAATTGAACGCCACATCTGCTCTCCTTCTTCCTGCTTATTATCTAGAAACCTCCTAAACTGACTTGTCCATGGCACATAACTTCCTTTCTCTAAAATTGGAGGTCTATCAGAAGCTCCCGATTCAGCAAGAGTTTGTTGGTTTGATGTAAACATGATGTGAATCAAGCAATGAATACAATGCAAACTTGGATGATATGTTATAGAGATAAAGTCTTTGCATTCATGTGATCAAAGAAGCAATAACATAGCTTTTTTACCAACCTTAATAAACTTACGAACCTTAAGATACGAAACCTTGATTAATGCACAAAGTCTAAGTAACAAAAAGCCTTTATACGAAAGTCCAATTTCTGAAAGTGTGAAGATACGAAACCCCGAAATCTATGATACGAAACCTCTAATAATGGAATACGAAACCTTCAAATCCAAAACTTGGATTGCGAAACCTCCAAGTAGGAAATCTGTGTTACAAAACCTTTGAATACGAAACCAAGAAATGCGAAACCACAGTGTACGAAACTTGTGTCTTTCCTGTAATACGAAACCTCTACTACGAAACCTGGAAATACGAAACCTAGGGATATGAAACCTTCAGATACAAAATGTGATATGAAACCTTATGTATGAATCCTGTGTTACAAAACCTTCGAGTACGAAACCAAAACCAATTTCTTAATACGAAATACCAAATATGAAACCACAGATACGAAAGCTCCACAGAATATGAAACCAAAATGGTTACCTAAAGCTCCAATATATGAAACCACAAATTTCATAAATTCCAAATCTCAACAACTTTTGTAAAATCCAAGAAACCTCAACTTTTGTAAATTCTTCACTACAAAACTGATTAGAACTTATAGATTTGATTTTTAAAAAGGTAATAATATCTAAAGTTATCTTTTCAAATTCACTAAGTTCTATATTCCGAAAGCTATAACTGTGTTACGAAAGCTAGAATTCTTACTTAAAATAGTTTTCGAAAGTGACGCATATGAATACGAAACCTCAAATTGTGTTACGAAAGTAAGATTCTCGCCTAAACAATTACCAAAAGCTAATTTCTAGGATACGAAGGTTTTTAAACACTAAAAACAGTTACCGAAACCTGTTTTCTTCGATATGAAAGCCATTAAAGTCTAAAAATAGTTTCCCAAAAACTATGTTTCTATGATACGAAAAGCTATCAAAAGCGGAACATATTTCTATCAAATTGTTATCTAAACATTAATTTTCATATTAAAAGCATTAAATCCATAATTTGGTACTTATACGGGGGGGTGGGATAATATAAATCAATATATTGTTATGAAAGCTTTTTTAGAATAATCTAATACCAAATAACTATACGAAATCTTACATGTTTCTTAGATACGAAGCTTGTTCAGATCAAAAATACTCACAACTTTAGCGCTCAAATTTAATTACACACAATAACACAAAATTGATCTCTCTGGCGATAGATACCACTTTTTTGGGTTTAAAGGGGAAATGATTACCTTCCTGGTAATAATATTTTTATCCTAAAAATTTCCAATAGTACAATAGAGTGGCTGAGTACCACATTAACTTCAAGCACAAGCTTGAACTTCTATTAGCCGAAAGGAAAAGACAAGCCAAACGAACTTATAAACTAGCAAATTAAGCATATACATAATACACACCAATGGACCGAAAAAAGATATAAAATTATAATATATAAAATAAAATATTAATTTTAACATACCCCACCTCCTACTAAACCGTAACAATTGAACAAAAATTTAAAAACAACCATTACACATTTATTTAAAAGATCAGAAGAATGCCAAAATCTTTCCATACGCCTCATGAAGTGGTTCACTAAGCTTTATCCCTTCGACTCTTCTTTCCTTTAAAACGACAAGCCCAATAGGAAAAAACCACCTAAACGTACATGAACAAAACAAAACAACCATCACATTAATAAAGAACAGAATCCAAAATCTTCCAACGCCTCATGAGGTCCAAGCTATCCCTCGACTTCTTAAAACGACAAGAAATTAATTTGAGACGAACCAAGGATGTAATACATTCAACAAGTTGATCCTTCGACCTTTTAGACTTCTTGAACAAGCGACTATTCCTTTCTTGCCATATAATATAAGCGACAGCCGCAACCACAAGCTTGGCGATTACACTTCTAGTCGTCCTTCTCTTAGCTATATGAGTAATAGCATTAATGATCAAATCAAGTGAAGGAGCCAAGTTAGACAAACCAGCCAAATCCTTTACATGCCACCAAATCTGCTTAGAAAAAGTACACTCAAAGAAAAGGTGCTCATGAGAGTCTAGTTGAGATGCACATAAAGGGAAATTCATGGCTAAATTACCCAAGATATCCCAGCTCCGTAGCAAATCTTGCGTCTTTAACCTCTTCTTAATGACCAGCCAAAGATTTACCGCATGCCTAGGAATTCAATTAGCAAACCAAACCACATCGACCAAGACAACTTTAGCATCCCTAGGGCGAATAGCCTGCCAAACCACATTAACCGAGAAAGGTTTAACCTTGCCCATACTATCACGCCACTCTAACTGATCATGAGAGCCTAGGGATAAAGGACCATCAACTGAATTTATAATAGGGTATCTAGCAATCAGATCTTGAGGCCATACCAAAACACCCTCATGAAAAATGTCCCTAACCTTTAAAAAAGTAGTAAGAATATCCCTGTACATGTCAAGAGGACTAAGCCTACACCATTGATCATACCAAAGAGAAACACGAGAACCATCACTAACCTTGTACCTAATGAACTTGCGAATAAGGGGACGGAGCTGTAAAATTTTTCTCCATCCCCACGTCATGTTACCACGACAAGGGATCTCCCAAAAATTATGATCTTGAATTTTATACATATGAATCCACTTAACCCATAGAGAATCTTTCATGTACAATAACTTCCAAATGTGTGACGTCATGAGGGCCTTATTAAACAGATCTAGCCTTCTAATACCAAGAGCCCCTTCGTCTTTAGGAAGACAAACAACGTCCCAAGAAACCTTGGCTTTACCACGACCCATTCCCCCTTGACACCAAAGAAAACCACGCATGAAAGGTGTAAGAATTAAAGAATTAAAGAGAGGAGTCTAGAGAGTATTTTTCATCATTTTTAAGTTTTCATTAACAAAGGAAAAAGAGAAGGAGGTTGGAAGGAGAGGAGATTACAACATGTAAAACTTCTACTAACTACCTCTAGTTAGGGTTATTTATACTTATTGACTACTCCTTCTATTTTTCCTACTCTTGTCTAACTTGGTCAACATTTTCTTAAGTTTGACCAAGTTTGACTTATTACATGATAAATACAAACTAAACTAATATTCTACACAAGACCAATTCTTTATTAATAATAAACACTTTTTATATTCCTAACAAAAGGCAACTAATGAAACTCAATGCCACAAATGTGGGAGGAAAGGTTACTTTGCAAGAGATTGTTTTTCTAAGACCCCAGTTCCCTCATACCCATCACCTTTTCAAAATAACTTTCAACCAAAATTCTTCAGTTCCTCTCAACAGAAACCTGAATTGAGGCCAACCAAAGACTTTGAAGTCAAATACAACAAAGTTAAGGCTAAGCTGGCCCTTCTCAGTTCTAGTGCTTCATCATCCAAATCATTAATGTCAAGAACAAAGGTCTTGTAGCTGAAACTTATGAATGGGATGAAGAAGATGTGTCATCAAATGACAATGAAATGGTCTAAGTAAAGGTTCTCATGGCACTTGTTAATGATAAAAATGTTGTTGTTGGCAAAGAAAGTGCCAGAAATAGTGAATGGGTAAAGATCTCCATGCGAAAGTATGACAACAGGAAGCCCATCTGGTACTAGGATAGTGGATGCTTAAGGCATATGACTGGTGTCAAAAGCTATCTACACAAATATGTGAAATAATCAGGCCCTAAAGTGGTATCTAGAGATGACTCTACATGCGCCACTGAAGGATATTGTTCTATCAAATGTAATGGTATAGTTTTCATAAAAGTAGCATTTTTAAATGGTCTCAAATATAATTAAATTAGCATTAGTCAACTGTGTAATGCTAAATATAATATTCAGTTTGATGAGAAGAAAGGAATTATCTTTAATTCCAACAAGGAAGTTATGAGAATTGCTCCCAGAGTAAGAGATGTCTATGTTCTTGACATGACTTCTTCAGCACAACAATCTTGTTTCTTTACCAAAGCATCTAAAAGTCTAATTGGCATAAAAGACTTGCTCATCTAAAATTCAAACAATCAATCAGCTGGTTAAACAAAATCTTTTTATTGGTCATCCCTCACTTGTCTACTCAAAGGATAAACCATGTTCATCATGTGAAAAGGGAAAGCATCATAGAGCTAACTTCAAAACAAAACAAACCTCATCAATCAAAAAATGTCTTCCTCTTTTTCACATGGACTTGTTTAGACCTGTAACTCCTAAGTCCATTAACCATGAAAAGTATACCCTTGTCATTGTTAATAGGTACTCAAAGTACAATTAGGTATACTTCTTGAAAAAGAAAAGCCATGTACCTGAAACCATTATCTCCTTCATCAAAAGAGTTGAAAATTAAAATAACATCAAAGTCAAATAACTCATGACTGATAATGGTACTAAATTCAGAAATAGAATTCTTGTTGACTTCTGCAATGAAAAGGGAATTTCAAAAAACTTTTCTAATCCTTACACACCTGAACAAAATGGTGTTGCTGAAAGGAAAAACAAAACTCTCAAAGAAGCTGCAAGAACAATGCTTTCAGGATCTATCTTTTTAAAACAATACTAGACTAAAGCTGTAGCCACTGCATGCTACACTTAGAACAGGTCCACTATTGTTAAATGACATCTCTGTTGGGAATAAAAGGCTTCTTAACTGTTCTACTGATGGTTCAAGTTACTGCTGCTAGTTATGAAGATTACTACAACTGGTTATAGTTTCTACTGTTGGTGAAGATTGCAGGAAATATTCTAAGTCATTACTAATGCTAGTTGTAAAGTTACTACTGCTAGTATTAGTTACTACTGCTAGTATTAGTTACTACTGCTAGAAGAGTTTCTGCTGTCAGTTATAAGTTAGTACTGTTAGTTATATGTTAGTACTGCTGATGTGATAAGGATGATATATTTTAGAAAAAGATATGTATGTATAGAAAGCATGTTATAAGCCTATTAGGGTTCCTTGGTGTATAAAAGGAGACCCTAGGGCATGTAGGTTAGTATCTTAATATCTCATCTTCATATATCATCTAGAAATCGTTTTGTTGTAGCTTCAAGGTTTTGTATAACCCTAACACTATTAAAAGTGTTTGTATTAATATATTGAGGATGAAAGTTTGGTATTATACAATCTTGTTTGTTACTGTTTCATTATTTATTCTTCTTAATATCATAGACTAGATTCCACATAGTCTTTGATATATTCTATCAAAGTTTCTATCATAGTTGTCTTGGATTTATTCAATACAACTAAGCCTTTTACAAGCTAAGCAAGATCTATTCAAGTAGGATAAACAAGTGGTATCAGAGCTTGTTGAGAAACTTTGAATAAGAAGAAACAATCTATACATACCAGATCTATTTGTTTGTGAAAACATGGAGGCAGTATCTTCACCAATGGTTGCTGCTACAAAACTTCCAGTGCTCAATCCAAGAAAATTTAAGCTTTGGAAAATGCGGATAAAACAGTACTTCCTAATGACAGATTATTCTCTTTGGTAAGTAATAGTAAATGGAGACTCGCCTCCACTAAAGAGAACTGTTGATGGTGTTGAACAAACATATCCTCCTACAACTGCAGAGGAGAAGTTAGCAAGGAAGAATGAGTTAAAGACAAGTGGTACATTGTTGATGGCTCTTCCAAATGAACATCAACTAAAGTTTAATACCTACAAATGTGCCAAGACTCAGATGGAAGCCATAGAGAAAAGGTTTGGAGGTAATAAGGATTCAAAGAAAACTCAGAAGACACTTCTAAAGCAACAGTATGAGAATTTCAATGGATCAAGCTCAGAAGGGCTTGATCAAACCTATGATAGGATTTAAAAGCTTATCAGTCAACTAGAGATTCTAGGTGAAAATGTTTCTCAAGAAGATATGAATCTGAAGTTTTTAAGAAGTCTCCCATCAGAATGGAAGACTCATACCTTGATCTAAAGGAACAAACTTGATTTAGATACCTTGAGCATGGATGACCTATACAACAATCTAAAGATTTATGAAACTCATGTTAAAGGTTCATCAAGCTCAAACCAAAATTCACAAAATGTGGCTTTTATGTCTTCCAATAACTCTGGCAGTTCCAATCAAGCTCATAGTTCTAACTCTACCAATACTGATAGTATGAGTGATGTTGTGATCTATTATTTCTTTGCAAACCAATCTAACAATCCACAATTAGATAATGAAGACTTATAACAGATTGATGCTGATGACTTAGAAGAGATGGATCTAAAGTGGCAGATGGCTATGATGACCATAAGAGCCAGAAGATTCCTAAATAAGACTAGAAGAAAGATTAGTGTCAATGGTTCTAAGACCATAGGGTTTAACAAATCAAAGGTGGAATGCTATAACTATCATAAAAGGGGCCACTTTGCAAGGGAGTGCAAGGCTCCAAGGGAGAACAGGAATAGAGAACCTGTAAGTAGAAATGTGACAGTGGAAACAACAGAGACAAAAGCATTGGTGGCTTAAGATGGACTTGGGTATGACTGGAGTGACCAGGCTGAAGAAGGACCTACAAACTTTGCATTTATAGCATATACATCTTCAGATTCTTTAAGTTATTCAAGCTCAGATTCTAAGGTATCTACTTGTTTTAAAGCATGTTTAAAATCTTATGAAACTCTCAAAGAACAATATGATAATCTGACAAAAGATTTTAATAAGTCTCAATTAAATGTAGGAGCTTATAAAGAAGGTCTAGAATCTGTAGAGGCTAGACTAGATGTGTATAAAAAGATTGAGGTTGTTTTTGAAGAGGACATAAAGATTTTAAAACTTGACATTATGTTAAGAGATAATGCACTAACAGAGCTTAGAAAGAAATTTGAAAAAGCTAAAAAGGAAAGAGATGATTTAAAACTTACCTTAGAAAAGTTTGAAAATTCATCTAAGAATCTAAGCAAACTGTTAAATATTTAAGTAAGTGATAAGTTCAAGACTGGTGTAGGGTATGATAGTCAAGTGATTGATAGTCAAATATTTGATAGTCAGGTGAATGATAAGTATAAAACAGGTGAAGGGTATCATGAAGTTCCACCTCCCTATACAGGGAACTTCATGCCCCCTAAACCTAATTTGGTACTTGCTGATGAGGAAGAATATTGTGACAACCATGACTTGAGCAGGTTAGTCAAACTATTAGTGTTGACATATGTATCTGTTGCAATAAATTGGTTATGTGTTATATGTGTTTATATGTGTTTATGTGTGTTGTGTGGGATATGTGAGATTTGATAATCAATCCATTGAGCATGATCGTCTCATTAGGATTAGACTTTTATTGGATTTTGTCGAGTTCATTTCGTTCACTTTTAGTGACAATGAAATGATTTTGATGATTGAAGCGGTTTCACGTTAATTGTGTAAGTAATTATACGTATATGTATTTTTGTGTTAGTAATATTAGGATAAGATTAGGTTCTAGTAGTTAGAATATGAAAGAAATGAAATTTCTATTTTTGGAAAGTTAGGGTTAATAAAAATAAAAAGTTATTTATTTTTAAAAGTCTAGTAAATTGCGTTTAAGCAAAAAGGTATGCGCAAGCAAGCTAAGGTTTTTATAAACACTTAAGATAATGTTAATAATTAAGTAATTAATAGACAAATAAAAAAAACAAAAAATATATATAAATAAGGCCAATCGGCCGGTTTTTAGGATAAAAGAAAAAAAAGGAAAACAAATCTTTAATTAAAATTGGTAAAAGATATCTATCCTAAACCTTTTTGTAAACCTTATAAATACCAAAAACTCTTCTCCCCCTTATTTTTAATTGTCTCAGCCGAATTTTATCAAAAGAGGAAGAAGAAAAATATTTTTTTTCAAGTTTGGTGATTTTTATGTTTAAGATTCGAAGATTTAAGGTATAAATTATAAT
>BQNB010017015.1:0-70672 GCA_026074375.1 Tanacetum coccineum | reverse complement strand
AGAGCCAAATGTTAGTCTCTACCAACTTTTCATTGGTTAGTCTGTTGTAGATGGAGAGAGCATGACATTCACATCGAATCCTTAGTCGATTAAGGCATCCATGTATTTTAATCCTCCTATGTTACATGGAATCATAAAATTTCCTCCCATATCCTCCTTTTTGTTATCTTTTTCTTGAGGATAGCCTTATGTATGGGTCCTACGGGTAATGAATCGTAGGTTTCATTATCTATTTTGCCTAATTGCATCGCCAACAAGGAGTCATTGAACCTTTGATTTCCTATGAGTCCCTCCATTAACTTATTATTAATTTCATGTTTAAGGTAATATCCTACTGGTTGCGACCTAGGCATCTCCACTAGTTCTTATTCGGGTTCCTTCTTTGCGTTCCTAACTGTCTAATCATCAACCCTGCCTTCAGTTTCTTCCTTCCTATCAATCACCTCAATAGGTTTTGCTACATTAGATTTGTTAGGCTCCGCAATGTTTTTATCGACAACCTTTCCTTCCTCCATTCTAATAAGGGAGATGGAATTAACGTGCTTAGTTATGGGGTATCTAGCCTCTTCTCTTACTAGTACTTTTTTCTGGAGCTCTACTTATTATGAGTTCTTTAAGAAGGCCAAACATCTCTGCCATTCTATCTTTGATTTCCTCTTTTTGTTTGAAGATAACCTTTTTGAATGTCTCCATTCTTTCGGTATGCGCCGCCATGTAGCCTTGTACTTGAGCTTCAAAACTGGGTTCCAGTGCTTGGGGTTGCGGATATGGGCAAACACGTTTTTGAAAAGCGAAAAAAATTAGCCTTGGTGGCCCATCAAGGTTTCGTGGGTGTGGATCTGAGGAAACTGCTTCGGCGTATGGTTAAGAAATATGTGTTGAGCTTGTTCTAGGTGTTGTTTGTGGTCCTTTTAGTAAGAAGTTAATTTGGTCTTCAAGCTCAAGAAGTCGTCGGTCAAGCATTTTTAATGTATTTTGGGATAATGAAATTGCCTTGACCAGTTTGATGAAGTCTCTTGAGTCATTCCAGCCCTCGTGGTCATAAAGAGCGAGATTCTCTATGATTTCCCAAGATTCCTCGACGTTCTTATCCTGGAGTTTGCCGCCGGCAGTGCGGTCAATCTCATACTTAAGATGAAAAGAGATATGATCATGAAAAATTTGGATTTGGAGCCAAAGATAGATGTCATGATGAGGGAATTTTTAGAGTAAGTCCTTGAAACGAGTCCATGCTTCAGAGAGAGATCCACCATGATGTTGTTAGAACATCAAGATGTCATTTCGAAGTTTAGCAGTCCTTCTCGGTGGAAAGAATTGAACAAGAAAACGGGTAGTAAGATCCTCCTAAGTAGAGATGGATCTTGTTGGAAGACGTTCAAGCCAATTACTAGCTTGACCGTGAAGGGAAAATTGAAATAAACACAGGCGCGTCCTTTCCCAATTTGCAACATCAAGGTCAAGTGAGTCCACAAGTTTTAGAAAATCCTTAAGATGTTTGTTTGGATCGTCGGACCGAAGTCCATGAAATGAGCATCCGTTTTGTACGAACCGGATGGTGTCGGATCGTAGAGGCACCACATTGTTCCCATCGGAGAGCTCAATGGTGTTTCGATAGCCCTCGTGGCTAGATCTGGAGTAGTCTCCAAGAGTACGGATAGGATTTTCGTTTTCCATAGAGGTCAATGAAAAAGATTTACAAAATAGATAAAAGAAAGAAAAGATAGACTAAAAGATAGCTAATTGATAGAAAATAAATTCTCACTTGATAGAAATCAAGTGAGTTGACCTAAGAAAAATAAAGCTCGAAACCTAACTATTCCCCAGCAGTGGCGCCAAAAACTTCATGTGCGGTCGTTGTAAACTCACAAGAAGTTTAACAACCCCCAGGCATTGTACCAAACCGTTGTAGTATAGTATAGGAAAGACTCGGGGATTGTTATTGTTCTCTAGGGTAATAGGTTGGGAAGGCTCGAACAGAATGTAACCAGGGTCTAAGGGGTTGAAAGAAGATTATTTTTGTGTTTTTATATTTTTATGAAAGTAGGCAAAATCACAGGTTTTAAAAGGTGGTTTGGTTTTAAAACTAATTAAACTAAAATGAAATCTAAACTACTTTGGTGAAAACTCGTATGGTAAACAAACGTATTTACTTAATCATGCATTACTCCTTAGTTTGCTTCTCCTAATTCTATTGCTTTGTCACACTTGTGATGATCTGTGTAAATATTTCCTAAGTCATGAACGAATTACAAGAACCCGTCGTCTATGTAATATTCCGTTAAGGCAACGCACAACTAAGGTAGTATGAAGACTATTACAATGCCCCTAAGAGTACATTACATGCATTAAAATATTTAAGAAGTGATCATCCATAGATGGGTAAGGTAGTATGAAGACTGTTACTGATGGAATCCTTTCTACTCAATCACGTTTCCCAAGACGTCTATGCTAATGTAATATTTTATAGCCAGTTTTCTACAGACTAACGTTCACATCCATCACAAGAAGCAATATTAAAAGGATCTACAAACTAAGTTTTATGCAATCATAAGTAAATACTAATAGATCTAGCCTATGTTAACAAGAAGCGAAGAACAATAATTAATCAAACAACACATAGACATATTGAATGAATAAAAGATATGGGGCTTCACTTGATTAAAACATGAGTAATAGGAGGTTACAAAGGGTTTTGAGAACCCTAAAAACTACCTAAAAACTGCTACAATTCAAACTCTAACGATATGGTTCATCTCCCAAAAGTTTCACACTTAAAACCCTAAAATCGAGTTTGTATATATAGGAAAACGGGCGCGATAGGGTATATCGTGACGCCGTCACTAGGATTTGTGACGCCGTCTCCAGCCACTGTTCGGCTATTCTTCTTCGACTTTGGTGCAGAGTTGTAATCTTGTCTATTTCTTCCCCAAATGAGTCCAAGTTACATGTATATCCTCTAAAAGCTTCCCAAATGCTAAAACCCTATAAACAAATGATCAAGTACATATTTTGGGCATATTTGCATGATTTAAGAGGTTAAATGACCCTAAAAAAGTGTATAAAATGACAACTCATCAATTCCTAACTTGTCCTCATCCTTCGGTAAATGAATAAACTCTTTTTGTTCTTTTATGTTTAGAATATGTCATATTGTGATCCTTTTTCTGCCTTGTTATTATTGCAATGGTCTGGGGACCAATGTGATGCTTTAACTAGATTGACATAGAGCCCCTCAATCAAGGTATAAAAGGTTGTTAAACCATATATATATGAAACTAAACCCAAATCAAAGAAGAGGCATTCAAGTTAAAATGAATAACCAAGAAAGGATTGCATTGCTTGAATACGAGTTTCAGTTGCACCATGAACAACTGGATCAAGAAGTTGGTATTTGCAAGTCAAAAATAGCCTTTTGGAGGAAATTAGTTGTCATGTTAGCTGTAGTCTTGATGTTCATGGTAGTAAAGTCTTAAAATGTTGTAATGTATGACATGAATCATGTTTTGTATGACTTGTAATGGTTATGGAGGCATGTAGTATCAATGAAAACAATGGTTTCTTTTGGTCAAGTATAACAGTGAGTAACATGTCTACATGTCCAAAAAGATAAAGCCAATTTAGACTCATCATATTAGTTGCAATTGTAGCAATGAATGACCCTTATGGCAAGACAAACATCATATAACATTAAGTAACTTGTCTACATGTCTAGCAAGATAAAGCCAAACAACACACATTATATTTGGATATGGCAAGACAAACAACATACATTACAGTGACCCATATTATCACAAAGGCAATAAAAGTGACCCATTTTACCATGGTATCTACACATGGCAGACAAAACTAAAGGTAAAACCCTTTACCATGGTATTTGTATTTTTTGTCTTGTTGCACATGGCAAACAATAAAATGAACAAAGGACCACTGCATAATGAGACATAAAGTCACTACTTGCCATAAAATAAAGTCATTGCTACATTAATTGCAAAATAAAGTCACTACTTTCCATACAACCAAGGCAAAGCACATAATAGTTTCAAAATGTATGCTTTGAATTGGTTTTACATCCTAAACCAATCTGTAATTACTAAAACTTCACAAAAGAACTAGTTTCAGAATGTCCATTAGCTAACCTAAGAGTTAAACATCCCAATACAGTAGTATATAACAGATTACAATTTCACTGGCTTGTCTAGGGTATTCCCAATTCCATCATTGACATAGTTTAACATCTTTTTTGATGCAATCCTTTATGATCTTGGTTTAAGAACCCTTGATAGAGCTGAGTTAACTACAGAAGTCTAACTTGGTGCTTTCCCTTCATTTGGTGCTTGAACTTTATTTGGTGCTTGTCCTTCATTTGGTGCTTGATCTGCATTTGGTTCTTAAACTGTGACATCAGAAAAGCAAAAGAATTGCACATCATCAAGATAGCATTCATCTTCCTAAGGATCATGTTGGTACTCATGTTCGTAGTTAAGGTCAGACCAAGTTTTATACATCCTTCTATTACTTTCCCATTCCATCTGTCTCCTCCTTTCTTCTTCATGTAAAAGATCCTCAAGAGCATCTTGATCTTGTCTGAATAATTGGTCTTGAGAAGGAGTCATCTGTTATCCTTATCCACAAGTATATGATAATTGAAAGATGTTAAGTATTTGATAATTGTATGATAAATATATGATAAGTATATGATAATTGATCTAACCTCATTTACGTTAATTCCACCTTTGTGAGCAACTTTTTTTTCTTTGCCATCATTCTTTGAAGGACTACTGCCATCACCTTTCTTACCTGTTTTTTCCTTTGAAGGACCACTCCTATTACCCTGTACACCTTTCTTTGCCTCAATGGGAACACTGCCAACACCCCTGCAACCTTTAGTTGCCTTTAAATGACCACTGCCAACACCCTTACCACCTTTAGTTGCTTTTGAAAGACCACTGCCATCACCCTTACCACCTTTAGTTGCCTTTGAAGGACCCTTTTCTTTAGTGGTTTTGGTCTTGGTGGATTTTTACAACTTCCCTTATTATGACCTCTATCCCAGCAATTTTGACAAGTTATAGGCCTACCAGCTCTACTCACATGATGATCTCTCTCTGTAGGATGTCTAATCCTTTTGGATCTAGGCTTGCCATACATTTTTCTATGTATTGGTGGTAGTGGAGGTACATTATTGTTCCTTTTCCACATCCTAGAACTAGGCACTAGTTTAATGCTAAACTGGTATGCATCTTACCACTTAGATTGGTTATACCATTCACTTACACCTACATCTGCATTTTGTTTGCAATGCATGTATGCTGCTACACTATGCATACATGGTATTCGACTAAGTGACCACATTCCACAATCACATGTTCTGTTAATCAAGTTAACCCTATAAGCTTGATCTCCTTTCTAAACTTCCATAACTTGGTAACCACTAGGATATACCACCCACAATCTACATTCAAAGAATTATAAGTTTAAATTAGACACTTTAAACTGTGTAAGTTTGATTTACACAGTTAAACTATCTAAGTTTAACTTAGACAGTTTAACTGTGTATGCTAAACTTAGACAGTTTAACTGTGTATGCTAAACTTAGGCAGTTTAATTTAACACAGTTAAACTATCTAAGTTTAACTTAGACAGTTTAACTGTGTATGCTAAACTTAGGCAGTTTAATTTAACACAGTTTAACTTAGGCAGTTTAATTTAACACAGTATGCTAACATGTATTAGACAATTTACCTTTGTTTCTCCTTCAATGCTTCAAGTTGTTTTCTTATTGAAGGGCAAATGTTGTCTTGGCATTCAGATGCCACCTTGCTCATGGCCCATGTTCTCTGCATAAGGTAAATCCTTATGTCCTTAAGCACAGTGATTATTGGTTTACCTCTTGCATTCAATATCCTAGAGTTGAAACTTTTAGAGATGTCATTCTCAAATGATGCAGAATAATTATTTGTTCCAAAGAAAGCTCTACTTTAGGTTAAAGGGTCTCTTCCTATCAAATAATTAAAGGCTTCCTGATCTAGTTGTCTGATCTCTTCCATTTTCTGATCAAATACCATCCTAATAGTAGTTGCAACTGCATCCCTGAGCAATCTCCTATAATGCAAACCAGATAACTTTTTTTTAAGTTAGCATAGATGTGTCTAGTGCACTGTCTATGTTGAGCTCTTAGTAACCATACCCTCACAGCTTCCAAAAGACCATTCAACCAGAAATAAAAGCAGATTAAGATACATGATATAAACATATAAACATAAATAAAATGTTGTTATTACCTTGTGTCCATCTCAAGTTATGGTAGCACCATCTCCATCATTTAAATCCAAATCATCACTAACACCATGCCCAATTGTTTATGTTTTCCACACCCAGTATAGCCCATGTTACGGGAAACATTTGGTTATTTGCGTCTCGTCCCATGACAGTTAGAAGCTCTCCCTTGCAACTATGTGTAAGAAAGCACCCATCAATCCCAATCACTCTTCTATATCCTGCTTTCCACCCATCCTTTAAGCCTTTGAAACACACATAAAACCTTTTGAAGTAAACATACCCCTCATCTTCCTCAACATTTATATGGCATATAGACCCTATATTAGACTCTAGCATAGCATGCTTATACTCTCACAACTTACAGTAATGTTCTACCAACCCACCCTCATGGTCATACATTGCACACTGTTTGGCCCTCTTACACTGACCAGGCTCACATCTACCATGAATTTCTCTCTTATCATTATGCATATACTTAACGACTATAAATGGATTGTTTGTGATCTAATCTGCATAATGACTAGCAATCCATTTATATGTAACCAATGACCCTATGTTATAGTTTCTAGAACACTTGTGATCAGGGTAAAGATATTTGATCTGAAAAGATTTCACCGAACTCATCCATGAAGCCCATAATCTGAAAGTACAATAGTGATTGGTAGATGTTTCTTTGAGTCTCTTAATTTTCTATTTAGTCCATTTATTAGGTGCATTTGCAGACTCTGGTTGACTTTCATTAGCTTTATCCTTACCCTTGCCCTTACTAGGTGTCTTCTCATTATCAGATGGGCCACTAGACATCACAAACGGCTTTTTTAACTTTTCTGAATAGCTAATCTTCCTAGGGCACTATTCCTCCCACAATAAACCAACAAACACCTAAAGTCATTTCTCATATACCACATTTGAAAACCATTGGCAACTCCATAGTTAGCCAGTGATTGTTTCAGTTGTAGGGGGTTCTTATATTTCATTCCTAGAATTGGTTTTTGCTCATTCCAAGGTGTTGTTGGATTAAAAGTAGGATAACTAATGCCAGATTTAACCTTGTACTTCATATCTATTATATCCTCTTTCGGGTCAGCCTCTTCAACATAAGTACCTTCTAAAGGTGGGTTTGGGTCATCTAAAGTACCAATAAAGTTTCCATTACCCACTAATTTGTTTAAGAAATGATCATCAATGCTTAGACTCTTTATCACTACATTATCAGCACCCTCAACCTGAACATCAACAAACTCTGGGATTGTCACACACTCCTCCTCATTTGAACTAACATGATCCTCAACTAAAGGTGAATCAGGCATTGGGAAATTATCATCCCTAACCATTGCCATTACATCATACCTATGATGTTCATCATACAAGTCTATCTTAAAGCCATTTTGGTAAACTAGTGTGATAAAGTCAGCTATATCAGACTCACTTTTAATTTCTGTTATACCTCTAACCAATGTAGTTCCAGGTTTGGCATAATAATAAGTTTTAGGTCTGCCATTTACAAACCTATCAATTACCTCTCTAAGTTGATTGACACTCATACCTTAAAAGTTGATATCTTTTATAACATACTTTTCACCATGTACATACTTAAAAGGGTTTTGGATGAATACACCATTTTGGTGGAGAGTAGTCGTAAATTCCTCATACTTATGAAAAAAAACCTTCAACCTAAAAATTAGGGTTTCACAATAATGTTAGATTTGTGAAATTAAATGTTAATAACTACCAATTGATGTTATAATAACACTTTTATAAACATACCTTTAATGATAGGGTTCAATTTTAGTCGATCTCCACGAATTACATATTTGGGGTTTTAGGGTTATTTGTTGGGATTTTTGTTTAAGTCGTTGAATGTGTTTTGTCAACTTGTAATGTTCCTTTTATATTAACAAATATGACAGATAAGCAATGTTTGTGTGTCAAATAATTTCCACATAGTAAAAAAACAAAAAACAAATTGACTTCTATCTATTGTGACCGGCTACCCACTAAGCAGGTGACGATATTTATTACATTGGTATGAAATTTAAACTTTGGTGTTGCATGTTGTTAATAGATGTACCATGTTTAGCACTTAGGTGACATCGATCATTTTTAGCATCTTTGGCTTTTACCCAAGAAACATATAATAGAAAAAGTAAAAAAAATGATAAAAGGAAAGAAAGACACACTATGTCCTAAAAGGAGTTCATATGGTAAAATATGGTTGACAAGGCAATTAACTAAATACTAAATATGGCAAAAGTAATGAATAATAATGGTTGTTTAGAGGAGATCGACATAAACCCAAAATTTAGTATAGACTCAATGAACTAATGCTAGCCACTCATTTTTTCATCAAAATAATAAAAACCCACTTTCCACCTCTTTTTTAAAAATAAAATATCTTGCAAACGGTAAATCATCAAACGACAAAAAATACACCAACGCGACGAGTATTTTTTTATCTTTCAGTAGACATCCATTTCGATATACTTTCGAAGAACTTTTTTTCGATTTTTTTTAGTCACGTCTGAAAAAATCACATGTGATTTTTTGCAGACGTAACTAAAAAAAATTCAAAAAAAATTTCGTCGAAAGTATATAGAAGTGCCCCTCTATAGAAAGATGATTTAATTCTCGTCGCGATGGTATGTTTTGTTTTGCGTAACGATTAACGGTTTGTGAGATATTTAATTTTAAAAAAAGAGGTGGAAAGTGGGTTTTTATTATTTGGATGAAAAAATGAGTGGCTATGATTGGTTCATTGTCAGCCTCTAAAGGTGATGTTCCCTCGCATTTTTCTCCTTGAAACTGATAAACAGTGCTCCATTGCCAGCCGTGTTGGCTTAATTGATTGGTCTTCAGTTTTACGGAGGGTTCCTAGAGGCGGTGAGGAGTCGTCTCAGTTTAATGCTCTATTAAGCGTCATAGGGAGTACTTCTCTCTCTGATCAGTGCGACGTTTGGCAGTGGTCTCTGAATGGCCTTTCGGGTTTTTCTGTTGCTTCCGTTCGTCACTTGGTGGATTCTTGGTTGTTAGATACTTGTAATGATGCCACTCGTTGGAATCGTCTCCTTCCCATTAAAGTCAATGTTTTGAAACTTAACAAACTCCCATCTAGGGTAAACCTTGATAGGCGCGGTATCGATGTCATCTCGATTAATTGTCCTTCTTGTCAAGGAGATCTAGAGACGGTCAACCATACATTCTTTAATTGTGGTTTGGCTAAAGAATTGTGGTCCCTTTTGGCTAAATGGTGGGATTTGGACATTCCGATGTGCGGCAACATTGCGGAGTGGCATGCTTGGTTAGGTGATCTCCATGTCTCCTCTAAAGTCCGTTTGGCTATAGAGGGAGTTGGGGGTACTCTTTTGTGGTCCATTTGGAATTTTCGTAACAATTTGATCTTTTCAAGCACCCCTCCAAAGAAGTCGATGATTTGGGACTCCGTTGTTTCTCAATCCTTTTTGTGGATTTCATCTAGAAATCCCAAATGCAAGATTAGTTGGATAGGTTGGTTGTATAATCCTATTGCTACAATTATCTCTATGTAATCTTTTCTAGCTTTTGCTAGTTTTATAAAATCCGCCGTTCAAAAAAAAAATTCATATGTGATTTTTTTCAAACGTAACTAAAAAAAATTCAAAATTTTTTCTGTCGAAAGTATATAGAAGTGCCCCTCTATAGAAAGATGATTTAATTCTCGTCGCGATGATATGTTTTGTTTTGCGTAACGAATAACGGTTTGTGAGATATTTAATTTTTAAAAAAGAGGTGAAAAATGAGTTTTTATTATTTTGATGAAAAATGAGTGGCTATGATTGATTCATTGGTCTATGCTAAATTTTGGATCTATGTTGAACTTTTGCCTGGTTGATTAATTATAATGGAATCCTTCATTTCTCACTTCTATACATGGAAAAAATTACAAATCGTGAAAGTGAAATGTTGAAACTATTTTGAAAGTCCTTACACTATTTTAGGAAGCAATAATTAACACACTATTAATACACGTCTTGAAAGTTTAATCAATGTTTTGAAAACCGGGTCTCTAATCGACCCGGTCGAGTCACCGGTTTAACCGATTCGACCACCGGGTTAACCCGGTCTTCCACAAATATGAAATTTATATATATTTGGAATGATACAAAAAAGTATATATATATATATATCGAAAACGGCTGGACAGATCACTTCAAAACACGACGGGTCTAATCGGGTTTTGAAAAATATATTACCAGGTTAATTTGACCGAGTTTTTTGTCCGGATTGTGGGATTGAACTGGCGAGGACCAAACCAGGTTTAAAATCATGTTTAATCCTCAAATCCTCAAACTTTTATTATTTTTCGTTTAAAACCTATAAAAAAATTTATCACTAAATTATCGGCCGCTATAAAATACCATTTGTTCCTGTAGAGGTTCTTCGTCTCGTTTAGTAAAATTCCCATCACTACAATTATCTGTCGCTATAAAATACCATTGTTATGTACGAGTCTTCGTCTAGTTTAGATAATACCCCCATTACATTCGAAATTGGGAGGAATGAAAAATTCATTAACCATTTTCATGTTTTACCCCACTACTACACGTCTCCGCCTTTTACTCTAGCATCTATTTTCTTGTTAGTATGTGGCTCAATAAAATTATTCCATTTCTTCTTGCTCATATTATTTTTGATTTTCATGTTTCTGCTTGAATTGATCCGGGTCTCAATTTCTTTTGCCTGCATGTTTTATTTGACCATGCTATATATTTTTCTTTACACAATCGTAACTGGTTACTAATGTGTCTAATGGATTTTCTAGATCTTCAATAAGTACCTCATTAATAACACTATATGTTTGTATAACTGGATTTGATGAATTAAAAGATAAGAGACAAATTCCATGTATTTAAATGAGATTTTCTATCATGTAATATTGGTGTGTAATGTTATTATGTTGTTGCTGTTACTTGTTTTTTTTATATCACACATTATGAGGATAATATTCATAATATTAACCGGGCATTAGTAATGCAATGATAATACCTCTTTGCATTCGTTAATATTCTCATTCCCATTACCTTTTATATTCCTTGTAATGAACCAAGCGCACCCTAATATTAATATTAGGAGAACATATTGTCTTGTATAATCATATCTGTTGTATTAGAACAGATTAATGTTAATTTGGTTGACATGGCAAACAATACAAGTGATATTCATCGAGCCATTTCCGTTAATGAAAATGGTCGTAATTACGGATTTGATCATAATCAAAGCGCAAGTGACAGGTAACGGTATCAAATAGTAACATTTTTATCTCCTTTCGTTTGCAAACACACTCTTGTTTCAAACTGTTGCGTTTGATAAATTTTCATATCATGAAGAAAATATATCTTTTTCTTGGCAGAATTGATTTTGAGGTCCATCGAGTTGCATATTAGCTAGTTGATAGATGTGAATATGGTGCCATGTTTTATGGCTTGTTGCTTAGTTTTATGTTGCGGTTCGGCTAGTGTGTCTCTAGTTTGTTATGTTTGTTCTTTTCTCTTCCGCAATACTTGTGTAGTTGTGTTAGACTTCAATGTTCTTTGAACTTGTTTGCAAAACAACATAAGAATTCATCTGTTTTTTGGGTGTAATGCTTGCATCGAGCATGATTCTTCTATTTGTATGTTACCGGCTCTGCGTGCCAAGTTAAGTATCTGGTGCATGTTTTTTTTTTTTTTGAGGTCATTCATATATCATATCTGGTACATGAAAAATGGATTTGATTAAAATATAAATGCCAAAGATTTGACGATATAATATTTAGAGAGTTATTGATATATGTGTATCTCACTTCTATATACAAATACTCCTCGACTACAATGAAATCTATAGAATATCGAATCTACAAACACCACACACTACAAGAAAAGAGAGAACGGGCGACAAGCTTTTCCCCGGCGACATATGTCGCCAGGGAAACACCACTAAACGACAAAAATCCATCCGACGTGGCACTAATTTTGGTTAAATTTTTGTTAAAGTTCGACTAAATGTATCCCTGGCGACATGTCGCCGGGGATAATTTAGTTAAACTTTGACCCAAAAGTCTACCAAAAAACTGAGCGGTAAAGTTTCCCGCGTCACTTTCCCCGACGACATGTCGCCGGGGATAGTCTTGACCGACGTTGACTGAGATTAAGCAAAGTCATTAGTTAATTGCATTGATGGTGACATTATCCCCGACGACATGTCGCCGGGAAATGCCTGTTGACTTCGTTGATTTTTTTTACTAAAATCATTAGTTAATTTTTGTTGGTGTGGTGACATGCCTATATTATCCCCGACGACATGTCGCCTAAGAAAGTTTGTTGGGCTTATATTTTGATTTGAGCTCATATTTCATAAGTTTATTTTGGGCTTATATTTGGTGAGGTGCTTATATATAATCGTTTATTATTTATAAAATATATAAATAATATATTAATTATTATTTATAACTATATATTTGATAAATAATAACTATATAAAAAAGCACTATGTTTTCTCGGTTCGGTACGTTTTCTCGGTTCGATCCGATATACACTACCCTTCTATAGTTGAACCTGATATACCGTATACTTTTTCAAGATGCACTTTCGTCAAGTAACACAAAAACAAACATTCATTTAGTTAAATATTATACATACTACTTGTAGTAACACAAGCGAGGCCTAGACCGATAATCATACGCGACTTACAAACAGACACTTAAACATATTAGACCGATAATCATACGCGACTTACAAACAGACACTTAAACATATTAGACCGATAATCATACGAGACTTGCAAACAGACACTTACACATAGTTTAATTTGAACATTAAAGCATACGAATTACATTCCAAATGACAAACTACTCCAAACCAAGTTTTCTCATATCATTGTAAACTTCGTGATGTAGTGCAACTGAATTAAATGTGTGTTGTTTCGGATGCATACACATTTTCACTGTTTCCTTGAGTACCATTATCTTTCCAAGCAAGTGCTTGCAGTTTGAGCACTCTGCATTTCTTGAAGGTCCTGGAGAATATCTTTGAGGTGTTGAAGCTCTTGGAGAATAGCGTGGAGGTGTTGAAGATCCTGAAGAATAAATTAGAGTCGATGAAGATCCTAGAGAATAAATTGGAGTCGTTGAAGCTCCAGGAGAACCGACCAGTAGACGGACTCGTTTCTCTTTTCATAAAAAAATTCACATCCGAAATAGTTTTCCCGAGGCTGTTAAAGAGTAAAGAAAATAATTTTTAAAAACTAACAAGATTATTTGTATATTACACAAATAAAAAGCATGTGATTGTTCACCATTGATAGTGGACATGCATATCATAGTTTACCACGGGTTTTAGGTTTATACGATTCTCGCAAAACTACATCTCCGGCTCCACAACAACACGCAAAAGCTTCATATGGCACCATCTTCATAATAATAGTATGATCTGTTTGTGGTTGTGATTGTAAGAGTGTATGTGATCTGTTGGTGTTGCTGAGGATAATATCTGCTTTTATGGTAAAAAAGAGTATTTGGTGGGAGTTTTTGGCGAGAGTATTTGGCAGGAATATCGACTCATCCGTTGAACATCAAATGTACAACGATAGCATATCGACTCATCCGTTGAACATCTAATGTACAACGATAACATCCCGACTCATCCGTTGAACATCTAATGTACAACGATAACATCTGACTCATCCGTTGAACATCTAATATACAACGATAGCATATCGACTCATCCGTTGAACATCTAATGTACAACGATAACATATCGACTCATCCATTGAACATCTAATATACAACGATAACATATCGACTCATCCGTTGAACATCTAATGTACAACGATAACATCTCGACTCATCCGTTGAACATCTAATGTACAACGATAACATATCGACTCATCCGGTAAACATCTAATGTACAACGATAACATCTCGACTCATCCGTTGAACATCTAATGTACAACGAATATCGTCTCATCCGTTAAACATCTAATGTACAACGATAAAATCTCGACTCATTCATTGAACATCTAATGTACAACGATAGCATATCGACTCATCCGTTAAACATCTAATGTACAACGATAGCATATCGACTCATCCGTTAAGCATCTAATGTACAACGATAGCATATCGACTCATCCGTTGAACATCTAATGTACAACGATAACATATCGACTCATTCGTTGAACATCTAATGTACAACGATAGCATATTGACTCATCCATTAAACATCTAATATACAATGATAACATCTTGACTCATCCGTTAAACATCTAATGTACAACGATGGCATATCGACTCATCCGGTAAATATCTAATGTACAACTATAACATCTCGACTCATACGTTGAACATCTAATGTACAATGATAGCATATCGACTTATCCGTTGAACATCTAATGTACAATGATAACATCTCGACTCATCCGTGGAACATCTAATGTACAACGATAACATCTCGACTCATCCGTTGAACATCTAATGCACACCGATAGCATATCGACTCATCCGTTAAACATCTAATGTACAACGATAACATCTCGATTCATCCGTTAAACCTCTAATGTAAAACGATAGCATATCGAATCATCCGTTAAACATCTAATGTACAACGATAATAGATCGACTCATCCGTTGAACATCTAATGTACAACGATAACATATCGACTCATCCGTTGAACATCTAATGTACAACGATAACAGATCGACTCATCCGTTGAACATCTAATGTACAACGATAACATATCGACTCATCCGTTGAACATCTAATGTACAAAGATAACATCTCGACTTATCCGTTGAACATTTAATGTACAACGATAGCATATCGACTCATCCGTTAAGCATATAATGTACAACGATAGCATATCGACTCATCCGTTGAACATCTAATGTACAATGATAACATATTGACTCATCCGTTAAACATCTAATGTACAATGATAACATCTCGACTCATCCGTTAAACATCTAATGTACAACGATGGCATATCGACTCATCTGGTAAATATCTATTGTACAACTATAACATCTCGACTCATACGTTGAACATCTAATGTACAACGATAGCATATCGACTCATCCGTTGAACATCTAATGTACAATGATAACATCTCGACTCATCCGTTGAACATCTAATGTACAACGATAACATCTCGACTCATCCGTTGAACATCTAATGTACAACGATAACATATCGACTCATCCGTTGAACATCTAATGTACAACGATAGCATATCGACTCATCCGTTGAACATTTAATGTACAACGATAGCATTGTACAACGATAACATCTCGACTCATCCGTTAAACCTCTAATTTACAACGATAATATATCAACTCATCCGGTAAACATCTAATGTACAACGATAACATCTTGACTCATCCGTTAAACATCTAATGTACAACGATAATATATCGACTCATCCGTTAAACATCTAATGTACAACGATAACATCTCGACTCATTCATTGAACATCTAATGTACAACGATAGTATATCGACTCATCCGGTAAACATCTAATATACAACGATAGCATATCGACTCATCCGTTGAACATCTAATGTACAACGATAACATATCGACTCATCCGTTGAACATCTAATGTGTAACGATAACATATTGACTCATCCGTTAAACATTTAATGTACAACGATAACATATCGACTCATCCGTTAAACATCTAATGTACAACGCTAGCATATCGACTCATCCGTTAAACATCTAATGTACAACGATAATATATTGACTCATTCGTTGAACATCTAATGTATAACGATAACATCTCACTCATCCGTTGAACATTTAATGTACAACGATAGCATATCGACCCATCCGGACAGAACGGACCGGACCGGGGAACCGGACCGAACGGAAACACGTGAGCTTCCTTCCTCACTTCAGAAACATTGTTAAGGCTCCGTTGTTGATATTATCCATTCTGATTAAATGGACATCTCCTAATATCTAGTGGTTCGGGTATTAAATATATGTCTTGGTTCTTGATCATTTCTCACATTAACTTATGGTGTACCCATTACGCATAAATTCGGATGTGTTGTTCCAAATTATTCACTTTCGAGCTTATCTAAAACCATTTTAATTGTGACATTAAATCTTTGCAAGTTCATGGAGGTGAGTTTACCATACTGCCCTTACAACCAACTATGTGTGACCAATGTATTCATTCGTTTCCTGTCCCAAGACTTCACAACAAAATGGAAAATCTAAACGAATGATACGCACCATCAACAACATGATTCGTACTTTACTTTTCCAATCTCACCTGCCACCTACATTTTTTGGGTTGCAGCTCTCCACATGAGCCGCCCTACCTCTTAGAACATTTACCCTCCACCAGCCATCAACAATGAAATACCTCACACTGAAGAAAGACTCGCCTTTTTAAAACTACACGAACAAATGGGATCTTCGTGTTTTTGGTTGCCTTTGCTATCCTCATCTTCACACAAATCACAAACTTGAACCACGGGCTACACCCGCAATTTTTCTGGGATATCTGACAAATCACCGCGGATATCGATGCCTAGACTTAAACATGAACAAAATCATCTTATCCCGTCATGTAACATTTGAAGAACCAGTTTCCCTATGGATCTATGACTCCTCAATGACTTCACCTCGGACACATTTTAGACATACTACACACAATTCGCCCAACATCATACATCAACACATCATAGCCAAACTCACTTCTAGTAACACCACCCCACTCACCACTATAACATCTACTACTTGCTACCACCCAGTCCCCACCGAACCTACTCCAACCGCCACACCAAACACATGATCTAGCCCACTTCCCCACTTAACCAAACGGCCACCCACATCAAACACATCCACTGAAACAACTATTCCTATACACAACCATAATAATCCCACCTCGACTCACCCCATGGTCACTCACTTTCGTGTCGGTACTAATCGTCCTACTCAACGTTTTAACTTACACGTATCCAACCATAATCACCAATTCCTAATTTCCTATCCCATTGCTTTTTCGTGACCCAAATGGGTATCGATGCTATGCTTGATTGAATATACTGCATTTAATTTAAAAATAATACTTGGATCTTGTGCCTCGGCCACCGCGAACGCAACATGTTGTTCTATGTGGCTTTCGGCAATAAGTATAACCTATTGGTTACCGCTCAGCTCGGTACAAAGGCTGTCTTTGTTGCAAATAGGTATCACTTCCACTCAGGTATTGAGTGGATGAGACATTTAGTCCCGGTTGTTAGAACCGGCTACTATTCGAACAGTAACTCATTCTAGCCATTTCTAGACATTGCCGGATTCACCAGCGTTGATGTCAAGAATGCTTTTTACATGATCTTATCAGAGACTGTATACATGCACCAACCTCTCTGGTTTCTTCCCCGGGATCCGCAGCAGCCAACATGGCAGCCTTCTCCAGAGATCTCTTTATGGGCTTAAACAAGCCTGAGGGTTTCAGAGATTTGCGGCTTATGCTACTCGGGTTGTTCATCCATAGTCGCTGTACTCCCTCACTCTGCTCTACAACAGGGGGCAAAAAAGCTTACGTGCGTTTATATGTGAATTATTGTTTTGACTGCATCTTCTTCGTGATCTGTCTCATAGCAGATTATCACTTCTCTTCATCGCAGAGTTCTCCGTGATGATTTGGCCACTTACTTATTTCTTGGGCATCTGTGACTCGTAATGCGTTCGGGATGTTTTCTATCTCAACAAAAGTTGCGACTGAGGTTCTTGATCGGGCTGGTATGAACTTAAATTGTAAACCTGTCGACACCTGTTGACAACGACTCCAAACTTTCTGCAGATTGTGCTTCCTATTATCTGACTCTACATTATATCACAGCCGAGACGGGGCCTTACAGTACCTCGACCTTTACCCGGCCAATGACATTTTTCATATGTTGTTCAGGCAGGTCTTATCTTTATGCATAGACCACCCGAACACTTAACTCTTCTGCTCTCAAGAGGATCTTACGGTATGTACTGTTACACCGTGTCCCTATGGATTACAAAGCTTTATTCCTCCTAACGACGTCATCTTAGTGGCTACTCAGAATGCGATTGGCGGGGAATATTTCCACTACTCTCGATCAACCTCTGGTTATGGTTTGTTCTTGCAACAATCTTCTCAGCCCTTGGTCATCGAAGCGCCATTTACTCTCTCTCGATCTAGTGTTAGCTGAGGTATCGGGGGTGTTCAATGCGTTGCTGAAACAAACCATGCTGTTACCGTGTATCTATACGTGATACTTCATACACCTCTAGCCACTGCGACACTTTTCTAATTGTGACAATGTAGTGCCGTCTATCTCTCTCTAATGCTTGCTACATCACACACGAGAGAATATCGAGATTGACATTTACTTTGTCGGGATCTTGTGCTACCGTGCTAGACGGGTTCTACACGTCCCGCACGTTATCAGTAATACGATATCTTCACCAAAGGTTTTCCTACATTTATTTGATGAGTTTTCGTACATTTTGACGTTCCGTTCATCCTCCCGCTCCCGACTGCGTGGGGCTGTTTAACATCTTATAAACGGCCCATGCCTTCTCTTTTGTATTTGTATGTAACTAAGGTTACTCTTTGTGCATACTATATATTATCCTATTGTATTCCATCTCAAGCAATATATACGAATACACATTTACACTAGGTACAACATAACATTGACTCTACCGTAGAACACTAATGTACAACTGATAACCACTAATGTAATAATGATAACATATCGACTCATCCAAGTATACATCTAATGTACAACGCTAAGCATATCGACTCTCGGTAAACATCTAATGTACAACGATAGCATATCGACTCATCCGTTGAACATCTAATGTACAACGATAGCATATAGACTCATCCGTTGAACATCTAATGTACAACGATAGCATATCGACTCATCCGTTGAACATCTAATGTACAACGATAGCATATCGACTCATCCGTTGAACATCTAATGTACAACGATAGCATCTAATGTATAACGATAAAATATCGACTCATCCGATAAACATCTAATGTAACAACATAGCATAAGCATATCACTCATCCGTAAAAACATCAATGTACAACAATAACATCTTGACTCATCCGTTGAACATCTAATGTACAACGATCACACCTCGACTTATTCGTTGAACATCTAATGTACAGCGATATCATCTAATGTATAACGATAACATATGGACTCATCCGGTAAACATCTAATGTACAACGATAGCATATCGACTCATCCGTTGAACATCTAATGTACAACGATAGCATATCGACTCATCTGTTAAACATCTAATGTACAACGATAGCATATCGACTCATCCGTTGAACATCTAATGTACAACGATAACATCTCGACTCATCTGTTGAACATATAATGTAAAATGATAACATATCGACTCATCCGTTGAACATCTAATGTGCAACGATAGCATATCAACTCATCTGATAAACCGGACTGGACCGAACCTAACCGAAAAACCGGACCGGACTGGACCGAACCGAACCGATAAACCGGACCGGACTGGACCGAACCGAGACACCGGACCGGACCGAACCGAGACACTAGAATAAATTTATATTAGTATTTATATAATTATTATTTATAAAATATATAATTATATAAATAATAAATATATATTTTATAAAAAATAATTAAATTATTTTTTATAAAATATATATGTAAGTATTTCTAAAATATATAATTATATAAATAATAATTATATATTTATAAAAAATAATTAAATTATTTTTTACAAAATATATATTTTATTATTTCTAAAATATATAATTATATAAATAATAGTTATATATTTATAAAAAAATAATTATATAAATAATAACTTAAAAAAATATTTAGTAAAAATACGATCCCCGACAACATGTCGCAGGGAAAAGTTTTGGACACGTCCCACCAAATTTTTATTGTCCCGCCAATTCACTAAACGACAAAACAACAATATTTTCCTCGGCGACATGTCGCCGGGAAAAATCGACGGGGATTAAAAAAGGTACAAAACAGATCTGATGCCTAAAACACTTGGGAACTAAGTATAAACACACACCACCTACTCGCCGACGATTGAGAAGAACATCACCAACCACTCCACCCACTCCCACCCATCACAATCCCACCATCTCACGCCACCATCTAACCACCACCACAGAATCCACCACCATCTCCACGCCGTCACGCACACCAACCAAAAACACTCTACCGTACAACCAGAAAATAAGTCCTCCTCTCCTTCCCCTACAATGATGTTTCTTCTAGTCTAACCCTCAATATGATTCTTCTCTTCTTTTTCGTTTTTGGTTAAACAAAGGTTTTGTTGTATTTTTTTTAAAAATTTTGTTAATTATAATAAGGTTTGGTTAAACAAGTTTAATAAGGTATAATAAGTTGTTAATTAGAAAATTTTGTTAATTATTTTTTTTGTTTTGTTTGGTAGTTGACAGTAGCCAAGACCGGGAGGGCGGGACGGAGCCGAGAACGAGCCGAGGGGCGAGAACAAGTCGAGGGGCGAGAACGAGCCGAGTCCACAGCCAAAGGTATGCTCTAACTTTTTTTTTATCCTTTTGGTATCCCCAAGGACATGTCGTCAAGGAATGTTTATAGTCATTACTTAGTTTAATTTGGAATTTGATAATTTGACAGTAGTGTTCTCTTATAATAGGTTGTATGAGTTCATTTACATAGTTTCTGTCAAATTTTTGCTTCTGAAAGCCTTCTCCTTGTTTGTTGTTCTTCATATGAGTTTTATATAAGCTGTTATACAACAGCTTATTCTGATAAGCTGTTTAACAACAGCTTATCAGCATATATACATGTATGTTTTTTTTCATTATAATAGAATTTAAATGTATGTTTGTAATGTGCGTTTGGTTATTTGCGTTTGGATATGCTTTTTGTTATTTGCGTTTGGATATGCATTTGGTATTTGTTTTATTGAATATTTTAGGATTTTAGTGTTTAATTTCGGAAAATCCCCGTCTGGATTTAAGCATCCTATAGAAAACCCGTCCGGAATTAATTTATTAGAAATTAATTTCGGAAAGTTTCATGTTTGGGACTACTTTTTGAATAATTGGTCTTATTTAGGATATGAATGCGTATAACTGGTTTACTATTTGAGATGATTTTGACGGTGTTTCTCCTTTACTCCTACGAATATGTCTTTAAACACATATTTAGGGAGTTGAGGAGAATTGCTGCCGAAATTTTCTCAAATAGTAAATCAGTTATACGCATTCATATATGAGACGAATCATTCAAAGAGTGGGTTAGGATTGCCTTCCATAGTTGCACTAGGTGAACAAAACAACTCGTATTCCTCGTTTGAATGTGTTTAATTAAGTGCATATAATAACTAATTGTATCGTTAAAACGCAGTTATGGTAATTGATAAGAGTTGGACGTGTCTAGACCGTAGTGAAAAAATAGTTTTTACTGGTCTTAAGAAATTCGTTGAGCATTGCAAGCCGTTAGTGAATAGTTTCGGAAATATAAAATGTCCATGCAAGTCTTGTCGTAATGTATCTTGGGTAGCCATCAAGAACCTTTCATACCACATTATGAATAATGGGTGGAACCCAAGTTATAAAACATAGACTCGCCATGGCGAACCGAATCTTCCTCCGCCAGTAATACATAACACAACACCTCAGATGAGTGACATGACAGCGTGCCTTAATGATCTTAGCTACATTCCTATGAATAATGAACAAAATAAGTCAACTCAAGGAGATATTGGTGAGACAAGTAACGAATCGACTTAAGCTATACGTAACGATTTTGAAGAGTTATATGCCAGTGCCAACGAGGAGCTGTACCTGGGTTGTGACTATGTGACTCGATTAAACTTTATGGCAAAGTTTACCCATTTTAAGGTTAAAGGTAAATTGACTAATTCTATATTCAATGAAATGCTAGAGTTTTTCCAATTTGTATTTCCCCTCAGTAAAGGATACAAGCTCCCACCGTCATACTATGCAATAAAGAAGACATTTAAAACGATCGGGTTAGGGTACGAGTCGATACATGCTTGTGTAAATGATTGCTTCTTATTTCGGGGCGAAGATAACAAAGATAAGCAGTTATGTTCGGTGTGTAACACGAGTAGACGGAAAGACAATAACACAACGGGGAAGAAAGTTCCTAAGAAGGTGTTGGGTTACTTTCCGATCATTCCTAGACTACAACGTTTGTACAAGTCTAGTCACACTGTAAAGGAAATGACTTGGCATGCTACAGGAAAGTGTACGGAGCCCGGTAAGATTCAACACCCGGTTAATGGTAGAGCATGGAAGAAGTTTGACACCCCGTATTTGAAATTTACAACAGAACCAAGAAATGTTCGATTAGGGTTGGCTGCTGATGGTTTCAATCCGTTTGGCAACCTTAGTTAGTCTTACAGCATGTGGCCGGTCATATTGACAACATATAATATGCCTCCCTGGTTATGTATGAAAGAGAGTTATTTAATGCTGATGTTGTTAATTCTTGGCCCTAAATCCCCGGGTAAGGACATTGATGTTTACTTGAGGCCTTTGATTGATGACCTAAAGGATTTATGGGCACTTAAAGGTGTGGAGACCATAGACGTTGCTACAGGCCAGAAGTTTAATATGAGGGCGATGGTTTTATGGACCATCAATGTCTTTCCTGCTCGACGTAGTTTGTCTGGGTGGAGTGGGCAAGGTTACATGGCATGCCCTACATGTAATGAAGACATTCCATCTATGCGTGTGTTAAGCAAAACAGCTTATGTTGGTCACAAATGATTCTTAAAGAAGCCCTATAAATGGAGGAGGTCACATAATTTTGAAGGTGAAACCGAAGACGAAGATCCTCCTAGAGAATTTAACCGGGCTCAAATCATGACTCAACTTTCTAGATTGCCCACGCTTGAGAAGGGGAAACATTCGAGTTATGGGGGTGTGAAGATAAAACACAATGTTCTTGTCGAGCTGAACTGTACTAAATGATCTATTTGTTATGAGCTTGAGTATTGGTCTTTTCTTACACTAAAACACAATTTAGATGTCATGCATATCGAAAAAAATGTGTTGGCGAGTTTTTTGAACACTTTGTTAATGAATGACAAATCTAAAGACACCACTAAGGCAAGACAAGACTTGAAAATTTTGGGCATTCGAAGTGAGTTGTGGCTCAGCCAAAACAAAAGCAGGAAGTGCTCGAAGCCTCAGGCTAAGTATTCCTTCACACCAGAGAACAGAAAAAAGTTTTGTCAGCTCATCAAAGGAGTTAAAATACCAGATGGGTTCAGATCCAACTTCAAGCACAAAGTGACCGCTAATGATAGCAATATAACAGGCCTGAAGTCTCATGACTATCATATAATGATGCAATGTTTACTTCCTTACGGACTTCAACAATACTTGCCCTCATCCGTTGCAACACCAATAATCGAGCTTTGTTCATTCTTTAAGCAAATATGCTCTCGAACTTTGATGGAGGATGACATGGTGAAAGCTCAGAGCAAGGTGATCGATATTTTGTGCAATCTCAAGCTCATATATCCTCCTGCTTTCTTTGACATTATGATTTACTTGGTTATTCATTTACCTCCAGAGGCTCTTGAAGGCGGGCCTGTTCCCCCCGGTGGATGTATCCACTTGAAAGATACATGAAGAAGCTAAAAAATTATCTACAAAATAAAGCCAAGCCAGAAGGTTCGATTACAGAGGGTTATGTTGCAGAAGAAGCATTGACTTTCAGTTCTTATTATTTTTGAGATGTTACCATGAAATTTAATCGTCCCGATCGTAATGTGGACTGCCCTCCCCTAACATGTCAGTTTTAGGTGTTCCGATTAATATGTAAATCAATTGGTAAACGGTCAGTTATTCTGTTAGATCACCAAGAATTAAAGAAAGTGATATGGTATGCACTTCACAACACTCCTGAAATCAACATGTATCGGGCCAAGTTCAAGAGGTACGCGTTTTTATTTTGAAACTTCTTTTTCCTAAGCTATCTTTCAATGACTTATTCTAATACCATGAACATTTTTCAGTGAATTTCCTAACCAAGACATGAAAGAAGAATTCCCCGGCTGGTTTAGGTCGTAGGTAAACTTAGACTTATTGTGTGTATTTCACTGTAAAAATAACGATAGCCTATTTGTGTTCTCTATCTAATCCTATACTTTTCATAGATCCATCAACGTTACATAGACAAAGACCCAGGTGTTAGTGAAAGCGGTGAGTTATACGCCTTGGCTTGTGTACGTACACCGTTTCTAATCTCAGTCAACTCTTATGTAGTCAATGGTGTGAGGTTTGTCGTGCACAGCCGCGATGAACGTCGCACAACTCAAAACAGCGGCATTTGTTCGCCTAGTGAGAAGGACGGAGAAATGTATTATGGTCAGCTTGAAGAAATTCTCGAGTTTTCGTATATGTCGTTCAAAGTTGTGTTGTTCCGAGTTAAGTTGTTCGACACTAGGAACGAAGGACGTAAAATCAAACGTTTTGTCATTAGAAACAACATAACACAAATATGGTCACATGGTGAGTCGTTTAAAGATGAGCAATACATTCTCGCAACACAAATCAAACAAGTCTTCTACCTTGAAGATATGGCCAGACGACCACCCGATTAGAAGGTCGTCCAAGATGTGAATCATAAAAAGGTTTTGAACGAGGGTGTCATCGTGGTAGAGGACGATCATGATGTTATACATTTCGACAACTCATTTGTTCTCGCACTTTCTACTAGTTTGGATGATTTGGATTTTGCGACCTTGAATATAGATGGTCAATCAATGGATGTTGACGCACCAACAGATATCATTGATGTTGACAAAGATGATGATTTAATTGATGATGAAGACGCCCTTCCTTATGATTTAGCAAATTCTGACGATGAAGACCTCACTAATGATGATGATGATGATGTAGTTGTTTATTCTAGTGAAGAAGAAGATTGATCTTGAGTTGTAACTTGTAAATGACACTTATTTGAATGAATGAATGAAATTGTTATGGATTGTTTAAATGTATATACTTATTTGAATGTGTATGTATTTGGATGTGTGCATGATTATATTGTGACACCTATGATTTAATCAGGTTAGTGATGCCTTTAGAAATGGCTAAGAGTTTTTTTTATGATTCTTGTGTGCTATGTATATCTTATGTGTGCTAAGTGGTTTGAATAGGTGCATTGTGACAACCATGACTTGAGCAGGTTAGTCAAACCGTTAGTGTTGACTTATGTGTCTGTTGCAAAGTATGGTTTATGTGATTCTATGTGTTTATATGTGTTTTTATGTGTTTATGAGGTATTGGTAATCAATCTATTGAGTGTGATCATCTCAATAAGATTAGAATGATGGGAAATTTGTTGAGTTCATTTCGTTCATTTTTAATGACAAGGAAATGAATTTTTGATAATTGAGCGTTTGCAAGTTAATTGTGTAAGTAAATATATACGTATACGTATTTTGTGTTAGTTATCTAAGATAGGTTTAGCGTTTAAGTGTTAGATTAAGAAAATGTAAAATTTCTATTTTTAGAAAGTTAGGTTCGAAATGAATAGTTATTTTTAGAAAGGTAGTAAACTGCGTTTATGCAAAAAGGTATAGTCAAATTAATTAAGATTTTTATAAAAATTAAAGGAAATATAAATAAATATATAATTAATAAAATAATAAAAAAAATAATTAATAAAAAAATATATAATAATATATATATTATATAAAATAATATATTATAAATTTTTTTTTTAAATTAAAACACAAATTCGGCCGAGTAGGGTTAAAAAGAAAAGAAAAAAGTAATTAAAGTCATAGTTATAATCTAAAACTAATTTGACTTAATCTACAATTCTACTAGGGGGGGGGGAGGGGGAGGCCTAAAATATAAACATAAGATTACTACCCCCCATTCCCCTTGAGTTCGACCGGCCCTGAGAAGAGGAAGAGAGAAGGACGATTATTTTTAGGGTTTTTATCTTTTAAGGTACGATCCGACTCTTATTTTAGTTTTGTTTATAAATCTAGTAACTTATATTTATGAGATAAGTTTAAATTAGGTTTATAAATTAGGTAATTTTTAATTTTTAGAAGTTATGTTATAATGATGATGGTTTAATCATTAGATCGATTGAATAAGCGATATGATCATGCGTTAGGGCTTAAATCACTTGAATTAGTCTTTTAATTCACGTCAGAAACTTAGTCAGAATTTGTAAAGGGTCATAACTCGGTCATACAGATCAAAAAAATAATTTACCGACATACTGGAGAGAACCTCAGATATGTCAACTTTCCAGAAAGTTTGGCCTCATAAGTTTTTATGGTCGGGAAGTGGTCAAATGGTCATACAAAATCGGTGGGTTAAAACAGTGGACTGATTATAAAAGATTTAATTTTATAAAATAAAATTTCAGTTTTTGATTTTATTTTTCTACAAATACTTATACATTGAGTTAGAGCTCTAAAGTCACGCGAACGTTAGCATATAATGTGTGTGTCTCTGAATTTTGAGCTAAGGTCATAGTGAGGTCTAAGTTTTAGTTAACCAATTCATACATTTAGAAGGTCAGATTCTGGAGACGAATTCTGACAACTATGAATAATGAATTTCTAAGGGGAATTTGAAAAGGGTAATGGTTTTGGGAGAACTGAATGAAGATTCATAGTACATAATATTAGCATGATGAATTTTGGTTTGAATTGTGGGAGTGTTTAAGTAGTGCGTTTAGGGCGTGCAAGTGAGAGTGAAATTCTGCTTAAAACCAGAAAGTTTAAAGAGTAGCATTGAGTATAAATGGCATATGTAAGAGTGGGTAAAGGTTTTAAATAAGAATAGGACTATGATAGATAGCTTAGATATCCATCAAATAGATTAGGTATACATCATATTGGGTTAATGCCTAATAGGATGGTAGTTTATAAGTTGTTAATGTTTAGATAGTTCGTGAGAGTTTGTGAAGATTTGTTGAGGATCCTTTTTGAAGCAAAGCACAGGTGAGTTTCAATAGTCCCAATTTTAATGTTTTTTAACATTGGGATTGGAAGTGATGCAAATATGATTTGAATGTGTTTAATGCGCTGCGATTATTTGTTTTACCTTGAGGCTAACGTTTATGTGGTTATTATATGTGGTATGCTTAATGTTGTTATGATTTATGTGTGATTCCGGTTAGAGGGTAGTGCTTCTACTTATTCCAAATCTAATTGGAGGATTGAGATAAGATCCCATTTCTGTGTGGATCTGGTTTGAGGTAGTGACTCTACTCATAACCAAATCTAACTATAGCGTTGAAATAATACTCCATTCTGTGTGATTCCGATTGGAGGGTAATGGATTACCCAGGTTTGTTATGTGGATCGTGGGCACGTTCCGTCCCATTATGATCGATTGTAAATTGTTTGCAATTAGCCATTGGATAACTAGCCTAATATTGTTCTGCCATGATATGTTATATAATCGTAGCAAATTATTTTACAATTAAAGGTTTAATTGTGGACCCTAAACCTATGACTCTCACCAACCATTGTGTTGTCGTATTTTAGCATCATTTTCAGGTGAGCATCTTGAGGTTAGGCGAAGTGGCTAGAAAGAGACTGTTAGGGCTGCATGGGAGTTCGCTCCTTTATTAGTTATGTTTGAATGAACCCTTGTTAGATGTTTTGATTTTATTAGGATTGTGGATTTATTTTTTTTCTCTAGTATTGATGAGACTCCTCTCATTAATACGGGATGATGTTTTGTTTAAATTATCGATATCGTCATGACACATTGTGCCCCATGACTCATTTATGCATTTTAGTGTTTCTCTATTTTCGACACCATTGTGTTGTGATGATATCCATGACGTTACGCCTCGTGTTTCCGCCTTGGCGGGGTGTGACAGATTGGTATCAGAGATTATGGTTATAGAGAACTAGGTGGTTGAGCCTAGACTATAGCTTAAGGGTCCCTCATATAGATTGTATTTAGGGCTTATGTGTAAGTATATACTAATTATGCTTATTTTCCTAAAGTTCATAAAGTACATCATACTATATACCATATATATATAAGTTGAGTTTTCTTTGTTATTTTGAGATCCGTATCCTGATATAGTCTATGTTTTTGGCTAGAAACAACAACAAAGAGCACAACAAAAGTGTGCTTAAGCTGCATAAGCAGCTTGAGCACTTAAGCTCATTTTGACTTAGTTAAATTTTGACAGAATATAGAAAAGACTTAAAAACTTAATTTTAAACTAAAAATGGTGATTTAAATGGCCTAATAAAGCCTACACACTCAGCCAAAGTTGGCTGAGTGTTTGTGACCCATAATAGACCCCATATGACCCATTTTGAGACTAAACCAAACACCCCCTTATTTATGTAAAAATCGATTTGTTAACTGATTTTTAGGTAAATTAAGCTGAGAAAGGGTGTTATAAGGGATACTTAATAACTTTAACACATTCTTAAACAAGTTTAAACAGGATTAAACAACTTTAATTTATATTTCAAATTTTGACAAATGCAATTTCACAAGAACTCTTAACTTTTTATATTAAAAACAGAAAAATTACAACATAAAGCTTTAAAACAACTGAGTAATATAATCTTAAAACAAACTTAATTAAAATTTATACTAAGAAAGTAAAAACGGGATGGGTTTTCTTTGGCTTGTTCTCTTCTCTTTTATAGAGGTCTCCAAGCCTTCTTTGGTCTTGGGCTGAGCTTGTTGTGAGTGTGTGATGCTTCCCAAGCAATCCTAGCCCTTGGATCACATTATCATACCATCTCACCATTGATGTTGTTCGGGTTGTGTGATTGTTGAACTGGAAAGGGGTTATAGGGGCAATGGGGAGGTGGGAATTGGTGAGGGTGAGCTGGGAATGGTACTTGGGAGGTGGTTTGGCCTTGTAAACCATGGGAGAGGGGCGGTTTGGGTTTGGCGGGAAAGGGGTGATGGTACAGTTATGGTTCGTGTTTTAAAAGAAAAGAATGAAAAAGATGCACTAATGGTCCCTCAACTCTCTCTCTCTTTTCATTTCTATTTAAGCCGAATTTTAGTTATAAAAAAGGTTTGGAAAGTGACAGAATTGGTCCTTGTCGTTTTTATAACTAAAAGAGTTAAAAGGTTTTGGGTTATTGCAAAAATGGTCCCTGCTGTTTTACTAAAAAGGGTAAAAGGAGGTTTTGGCAAATTGCAAAACCAGCCCTTGTGTTTTATTTTTCTATTTTTTCTTTATAAAACAACTTTTAAAACTTGGCATTTTTGGCCCCTTTTTGGAAAATTGCACATTTCCGTCCCTCTTTTAGTTAAACCATTTTTCTATAAAAACTTTCAAAATTGCAATTTAGCCCTTAAGAGTTTTGTAAAAAGGATTAATGGGCTTTGTTTGGGCTTTGGGTTTTGTGTTGGAGACCCCATTGGGGCTTTGTGGGCATTTGTGTACACATTGCAGAGATTAGGCTGTAACTGGGCTACGATTGGAGGGCCTTCAAAGTCTTCACATCTTTGTCAATTGCACACACATGGGCTATTGAAGATTGAGGCCCATTTGGTCTCACTAAGTCTCTTATATATACTGTTGGGCTTTCCCTCCCTGGCCATCAATGGGTTAAAGATTGCATCCCAATATTATTCTTCAGTTCCCGCTCCGTTTTGGACTGCTGATTCTTCAGTATTGACTCTGACTATCGACATTTTTTGGACTTTGGCCTTATTTGCACAGTCTTTTCCATTATCCCGTATCTCAGTTTTGTCAATTTGGCTTGGTTATCTTTCTGGTCTTTTTGTTGATATCCACTTCCTGCACAATACAAATGCAAAACAAACATATATTTGGCAGTTTTTGTCTGTTTTTGGTCATTTAAGCTCGTTTTTAGAGGTAAAAGATATGTGTAATTAAGCACTTATCATGTGGCAAGTGTTATACTTTTCATCCAGAAAATAGACCTTGCAATCTGTGCTTTAATTGTCAGAAACTGAGTCATTTTGCCAGGGATTCTCAGGCACCGGTTAGGCAAGTAGCTCCGGTGAATGCTGTTAGAATGAGTAACAATTCAAGAGTGTGGTAGCCCGGATCATTTCTGCAACACTTGTCTAAAGTTGAATCGAGCACCTGGAAAAGATAGAAATCAATTGGCTTTGGAGGGCTGCCAAAATAACCGAAGCAATGGGAACCAAATTAGAGGAAGAGCTTTCAACGTGAATGTGAATGCAATGGAGGCGGTCCAGGATCCTAACGTTGTAACGGGTACGTTCTCTCTGAATGATCACTTTGTTACCGTATTATTTGATTCTAGAGCCGATTTTAGTTTCATATCTACTGAATTTACGCCCCTACTTAATGTGAGACCTAGTATTGTGAATCTTGGTTATGTGATAGAAGTAACTGATGGTAAGAAAGTAGAAAGTGGATAATATTATTCGTGACTGCAAACTGACTAGGATGTTCCCTTTTAGCATAAAACATAATACCCTTTACTCTGGAAGCTTTGATATGATAGGTGGTAAATGATAGTTGTCCCAACATAAGGCTGTGATAGTATGTCATGAGAAGGTAGTAGAAATTTACCCATGGAGGATGTTAGGATCCTTGCGGTACATGGATAACCAGGCGCGTAGTAACCACCAAAGCATTGAAGAGTGCTAAAGGTAATATGAACCAAAAGTTAGAGCGGTGATAATATATAGTGGTATTGAGGTTTGAAATGTGTTTCCTGAAGACTTGTCAGGATTGCCTCCGCAACGACAAGTGGAGTTTCGCATAGATTTAATTCCTGGAGCGATACCAATTGCGAAGTCTCTATATCGTTTAGCACCTTCAGAGATGCAAGAATTGGTCCTGGGCTGCCGCAAAGAGGTGTGCAAGACTAGGGTTTTCATAACGACTTAGTCATTATCCAAGGGTAGCGCCAGTGTTATTGTCAAGTAATAGAGGATGGCGTTCGCTACGGTTAAGTGTATCGATTATGAGAGAGCTAACAAGATATGACAATTAAGAAACAGTTAACCCTTCAATGAATGATGATTTATTGTGATCAACTATTAAATACAAAGGATCACGTTATTTCTCCAAGATAGACCTTCGGTCAGGTTATCATCAACTACGCGTGCATGAAGATGACATAGCTAAGACGGCGTTTTGAACGAGATACAGACATTTTGAGTTTACGGTTATGCCTTTTGGGCTAGTACCAAAGCATCCTGCAGTTTTATATGGATAAGATGTACAGAGTTTAGAAACTAACCAATGCACCTGCAGTTTTTATGGATCTAATGAACAGAGTTTGTAAACCATACTTAGATAAGTTCGTTATTGTATTATTCGATGACATCTTAATCTACTCAAAGACGAAGGAAGACCATGAAGTTCATTTGGGTTTGGTGTTGGAATTGTTAAGGAAGGAGAAGTTGTATGCCAAGTTCTCCAAGTGTGAATTTTGGTTGCAAGAGGTGCACTTTCTTGGTCATGTTGTTAACCAGAATGGTATACATGTAGACCCAAGCAAAATAGAAGCGGTAAAGAATTGGAAGACCCCTACGATGCCTTCTGAGATTCAATCATTTTTGGGATTAGCCGGTTATTATCGATGATTTATTGAAAATTTTTCCAAAATTTCTAAACCTCTTACCTCGTTAACTCAGAAGAATCAGAAGTATGTGTGGGGTGTGGAGCAAGAAGAAGCTTTTCAAACTTTAAAGAATAACTTGTGTGATGCACCAATATTGACGCTACCTGATGGAGTGGAAGATTTCGTGGTTTATTGTGATGCATCAAACCAAGGATTAGGTTGTGTACTCATGCAAAGAGGCAAAGTGATTGCTTATGCATCGAGGCAACTAAAAACCCATGAGAAGAATTATACGACGCATGATTTAGAATTGGGAGCTGTTGTGTTTGCTCTTAAGACTTGGAGGCATTATCTGTATGGTACTAAGAGTGTTATCTATACGGATCACAAAAGCCTTCAACACATTTTTGATCAGAAAGAGCTGAATATGCGACAGAGGAGATGGATTGAGTTGTTTAGTGATTATGAGTGCGAGATTCGTTATCATCCTGGTAAGGCGAACGTTGTGGCTGATGCATTGAGTAGGAAGGAGCGGCTGAAACCTAGACGTGTAAGGGCTATGGTAGTGACTGTTCAAGCTGGAATGAGAAAGAAGATACAAGTAGCCCAGAGTGAGGCGCTTAAGCAAGAGAATGCACTTATGGAAAACCTGCATGGGTTAGAACAACAGATGGAAAAGAAAGAGGGCGAGAGTTTGTATTTTATGGACCGTATATGGGTTCCATTAGCCGGAGGTATGAGAACAGTAGTTATGGACGAAGCTCATAAGTCTAAGTACTCTGTGCATCCAGGAGCTGATAAGATGTACTATGATCTTCGAGATATGTATTGGTGGCCGGGAATGAAGAGAGATATTGCTACTTATGTTAGTAAGTGTTTGACATGTTCAAAGGTAAAGGCTGAGCATCAAAGGCCTTCGGGTTTACTGCAACAACCTGAGATACCTGAATGGAAGTGGGATAAGATCACTATGGATTTTATCACTAAGTTACCTAGGTCAAAAAGTGGGCATGACACGATTTGGGTTATAGTCGATAGACTGACTAAGTCAGCTCATTTCCTAGCTATAAGAGAAGACTATAGTACTGAGAAATTGGCAAAGATCTACGTCGATGAAATAGTCGCGAGACATGGAGTTCCTGTGTCGATTATTTCGGATAGAGATGGACGATTTACGTCGCGTTGCTGGCAGACTGTGCAAAAAGCATTAGGGACGAGGTTGGATATGAGTACGGCTTATCATCCCCAAACGGATGGACAAAGTGAGCGTACGATTCAGACCTTAGAGGATATGTTGAGGGCGTGTGTAATTGATTTTGGTGGTAGCTGGGATGTTCATCTACCATTGGCTGAGTTTTCTTACAATAATAGCTATCATTCGAGTATAAGATGTGCTCCGTTTGAAGCCTTGTATGGAAGGAAGTGTAGGTCACCTGTTTTGTGGGCTGAGATTAGGGAAGGAAGTTTGATTGGACCGGAGTTGGTTCAAGAAACGACTAATAAAGTTGTGTTGATAAAGGAGAAGCTCAAAGCGGCGAGGGATCGTCAAAAGAGCTATGCAGATAATAGACGTAAACCGTTAGAATTTGAAGTAGGGGATCGAGTGATGTTGAAAGTATCACCTTGGAAAGGTGTAATACGTTTTGGGAAAAAGGGAAAGTTAGCACCAAGATACGTAGGACCATTTGAGATTCTTGAAAGGATCGGTCTTGTGGCTTATCGATTGAGATTGCCGGAGGAATTAAGTGGGGTACATGATACGTTTCATGTGTCAAACTTGAAGAAATGTTTGGCAGATGCTAGTTTGCATGTGCCATTAGATGATATAAAGGTTGACAAAACTCTTCGTTTTGTTGAGGAACCTGTAGAGATAATGGATCGTGAAGTTAAGAGTTTGAAGCGTAGTAAGATAGCGTTAGTAAAGGTTCGTTGGAATTCTAGGCGTGGCCCTGAGTTTACTTGGGAACGCGAGGATTACATGAAGTCTAAGTATCCTCAGTTGTTTGCTGATCGTACTGATGAATTGGCTAGTTAAATCTCGGGACGAGATTTCCCTAAGGAGGGGATAATGTGACAACCATGACTTGAGCAGGTTAGTCAAACCGTTAGTGTTCACTTAAATGCTAGTTGCAATGTTCGGTTTATGTGATTTTATGTGATTTTATGTGGTTTTGTGTGTTTATATGGGTTATTGGAAACCAATCTATTGAGTGTGATCATCTCAATGAGATTAGAATGATGGGAAAATTTGTTTCGTTCATTTTTAATGACAAGGAAATGATTATTGAAAATTGAGCGTTTGCAAGTTAATTCTGTAAGTATATGTAGGTTCCATGATCATTCATACAACCCTTAACAATGATGTGTAGAATCAAGATGCAGGAAAATAAAGACTTTATTGATGATTGAAAGAAAAAAAATTTGGTGGCTAGAAACCCTAACAATAATATTGACTAGCTATATTGTCTAACCTAAAAATGAGAAAAACATAGAGTATTTATACTCTAAAGAGGATAGGCCTAGGAGGCCTTTGTGGGCTTTTTGCATCTTGGCCCGTTTACATCATTAAACATTAATTAATTAATTAACTAATGAGCTATAAAATGCTAGTTTTCTTCAAGACCGAGCTTCTCTTGTTAGACTGTGAAATTATGTTTCTAACAATCTCCCCCTAAGTGAGGTCTTCTTTTGAGGTCTTCTTAGCGTACATATTTGAATTCATAGCATATTAGCTCGTTGTCGTTGCGGTTCTTCACTTGTCTTACATTTGTGCTTCAGTAGAAATTCATTCTTTGAAACTTGAATTACTAGATTTGATAACTTCATCTTGATCTCAGATTTTCTTGAATTACATGTGATCTTTTCTTCGATTCGCCATTCGCTGAACTTTGGTCCGACATGCTCATACTTGCTGTAATCATGAAAGCTTTAGTACTCTTTCTTCTTCTAATTATTTTGACTTTAGCATTTGAAGAAAACTTTGATTTCAGAGGTGCGGAAGCTTCATGTACTTAGCTTTCTTGATGTCTTCAAATCTTTGAGTATGAACAATATAGTTTTTAGCAAACTATCAGCTATCAACGGATTTGATATGTCTTTACCATGAGCCGTTTGCTATGGACTAGTCAATGCTTTGTTGCAATAACAAGGTGCAATGATAACCTTATAGTTTTTAGTAAACTATCAACTATGAACGGATTTGATATCTCTTTACTAGTAGCCGTTTGCTCTGGAGTAGTCAACTCTTTGTTTTAGAAACATGGTGAGTCGATTACCATACAGTATGAATACTGCACCTGTGATCAGATAGATTCAATAAAGAACCTTCTTGACAGGTTTTCTAGCTCAAAGCCTTTAAGTCCTCCAATACCGAAGTACCAGATTCCCGTATGCTTGCTGTTCTCTAAACCAGATGTCCGTAGACTTACACACTATGAGTATTTCTACTAATAGAATGGTAAAGAGTGAGTCAGTACAGTTACTATCTGCTGACTATACCGTATAATTCCTTGTTCAGCGTTTTACTTCTTAATACAATTAAGTACCGTAGAAGACCTGTTGGCAAAAACATGATTTGAAAAACATTCGATGTGCTTGTGAAATTTATTTAGGACACAACGAAAGTTTAAATCAGAATGCTCTGATGATTTTTGAAAGATATCTCGAAAGATATGAAGTGCCTCATGGCTCTCATCAAACTCATACAAGTATTTGTAAGACGAGTCATTCTCACTAGTGGATACTGTCCGAAGACAAGTATATGAGTATTCTACGAATACCCTGGTGGTACAACATCTCATTCCTTTGCATTCCGTAAGATCACATTCCCAAACATGAAACAAAAGATTCTTTGTGAACTATCAAGATACTTGTGTATAACACAAAAGCTTTGGTATCTTGACATTGTTGAGTATATTAACATTTTTACTCCCCCTATACATGTGCATCGATATTCGAAAGATGTTTTGCACATGCAAGGATAGGACTTAGCATTTTGAATCAATCGAATCATTAGTTATCCAGTTTACATTTAAGTCACATTTTCTCCCCCGATCAAAAGTATGCAACTTTTGTATGGTTTTGATCTATAATGGACTTAAAATGTTTTGAGCTCCCCCTCAAACATTGAGGTGAGCTAAATGAGCACAAATATCAAGTGAATATTAAAACTTTAGAACAGCTCAAGACCGAGAAGAAACTTAAATTTTCTCGTTGAGTAGGATAAAGTTATAACTTCCTTTATTTGAAATAAGTTCGGGTTACTGTACTGACATTGCACATAAGCCATTTAGAAAAATTAGAAATGAATGTTTTAAAAACTATTTGCAACTCCGCGAAACTTCATTACACACCCGTGTCAATGTTAATCGACATTTCTAAGCACGTAAATGTTATCGATTCCAAGAGACATGTCGAGAAGAATCTTTTTAGAAATTTTCTGATTTTTTGATTTTGTATTTTCTTTTTGAATTTTTATATTTTTGTATTTATATATATACCTGTTGTCCTCAGGCATTGCTATTGTGAAAGGTGGAATAGGTAATTCCAACTTTGTTGTGATGTAGCTTTGTCTTGGACTGCTAGAGGGAACAACTTTTGTGACCAGCGTGAACTTGACTGTTCATTGCTGTGGTCGTGAATTCCGAGTTCTGAACGGTTATGATCAGAAGTCATTTGATGAAGAACGAGGGTTGAACTGCGTTGTTCAAACGTCATTGCCATGAAGACCGAGGCTTGATCTGCTGCGATCAAACGTCTTTTGAACATTGAGGAACGGGGCCTGAAGTGTTATTTTCAGCAGACGCCATTTGATGTAGCTCATCTTTTGTGAAACCATTCTGGCACTGGTTTCTTAGATATCAGTAATTTCAGCAACCACACTCTGAGATTTCAAGCTTTTCATTGTTATTGTGTATTGCATTTAGGTCAATTCGTTGTTGTTTTTGACCATTGAATGACGTTACCTGCACTTTAAACCCGAGTTTGTTTGATGCTTATGAATATGAGGGATATCTTCTATTGAAACCATGCGCGGGTTCACTGTCAAACTTGTTTATACTAAAGGCGAATATCATTCAGTAGGGAACCCTCTAAGACCATTGTCTGAAAATTCGACCCGTCGGTTTCACTAAGACAATATCGAGGATTCATTTGTTTTCTCAGGGGACAGTGGTAGTCTTTTTTGTTTGAGAACCTATTGTCCTTGGGGATCTGTCTTTCTGGTTATCTTGATGCACTTGACTTTTCTCGGTCATATTATCTCTTGTTGGTCTTATGGGGGATTTTTTGCATCCTTTTATTCTGTGCAGAGGCACGAGGATGTTATTTAACCTTGAGAGGTATTCTACGACGCATTCCTCATGATTTGCACTGTAAAGTACTTTTTGGCTTGTCGGGCATTTGCAGTTCAATTGAACTTCAAGAGAGGCTTTTATTTCCTATGTTCTCCTAGTGAACATCTTTGTTTGAAACCCGACTACTCATTGATGCTTGCCAATTCTAGGTTTTGGTTTACTAACCATTAGCAGTGTTGGGTATTAGCAGGATTAGGATCATCAACTAGGTTTTCCATTCACAATCTTTGTCTTCTGGAAGTTCATGTGCACTTTTCGTAGCTTTTCTAGTAGTAGTTATGAACCATGTCATTTTGAGTTACTTTGTCCCTTGGTGATGATGTGACACATGCTTTGGGCATTCCTAGCGGGGGCTAGGTGCAATCACATTGGTGTTTTGAACTGCTTTTGTTTTCTTATCTGAGGAAATTCTTTGAGTGACTTGTTTACACAAAACCATCGACATCAATAGTTTTATTAACCGACTGTTTCGTTTGAACACTTTCATTTAGTCGAGAATTTGAACAAGGAGTCGGTTTTCTCAAAATGATGGTTTTGGAATTCGTTGAGCATTTGCTTGTCAGAACACACAGCTGGTTTATTAAATGAGTTTCACAGAACTTTCGCTTGCAGTTCTCGATTGAGTTTCTTTAACTCACTTATGGCTATGTTCTTGTCTTGCATTTGAGCTTTCAAATCTTGTATTTTCATGATATTGTTAGTTCTTTTCGAAATACATTAGATCCGTTTTCTTTGCAAATTGAGTTGTTTTTCATTTTGTTTTTACATTGTTGTAAAGCAAGTTCAAGAGGAAATCGAGTATAGTGTTTTTTCAATGTTTAGAAAAACTTTTTCAACAAATTTTATGAACTTCTATTTAACAGATTCAGTTGTTTCGAAAGCTTTTGTGCAAAGACATTCAAAAACATTCTTTGTTACCTTGTGGAAGAATATAAGCATTGTATCCGAGTTAAATGAATGCATTTAATTCAGGACAGATAATGCAAATATGAACATGTAACATTTTAAGGACACCACACTCTTCCGAGAAGTAAGATCAGTATATGTTTTGAAAAACAGCCTTTTTTGATTCAAGTTCGTCAATCTCTTTTCAGGGAGTTTATCATGCATTTCGGTTTTTAGTTCATGAAACAAACAATTGACTGTCCATGTATAGTTTTGTTTGAATGAGGCATTAATAAGGTTTTGATCAAAACTTCCATATACCTCTTAGAAGTGAGTTGGGTTAGGTAATGCACTATTAGTTTTGATTAGACCAAAGCTTGTGCACAAATTGTTCTAAAAATGATTGAGTTGTTGTCATTTCGTTATAAAACTTGTCTACTGTTTTATAATGGATTTAGAAACGGGTAGAAAGGGACACGTTATTTAGCAATGTATTGGTTTTGTTCTGTTGTATACGTTTTCTTCCACATGTCTTCCTAATTCTTTAGCGCGTTCCAACCTGTTCCAGATAGGTTTTGGATGGTGGTTTGAAAGTTTCATAAAGGGGCTGTTTTGATTATGTGATAATCATATGGTTCACTTTTTTTTATCTAATTTTGATCTACTCTCCTTTTCAAGAGTCAATGTCTCTTCCCCTTGGGGCGAATATGTTTGCCAGGATCTGAAAAAGTTTCATATGGGATCTCATACAAACGAGGCTTTTCGATTTGAAGCTCTCTTGAGGTACTTTGGGATTAGCAAAGGTTTGTGTATCTACCATTATACGTTGCGCATTTGGGTGTACACATGTGAATGGTCTGAATTTGACTGATTGCCGTTTATAAAGAATTTTCATTAAAAAATTTTATTTTGTTTGTCCATTTCAATCATCGTGTCAATGTATTTTCCTTCCTTATCCTTTAATGCGAAATAACCTACTTTTCTTTTGAGTTGACCTCTTTCAAATTGTGACTAGTAACAGACTCCTTTTTGACTAGTCATCGTGTTTCTGTATTGACAAAAAAACTTTGGCACAAAACATTTTATAGGCTTTAGTTTTAAACCCTCTTGTATGGCAATGTCTTTAAGACGCTAATGATCCAGAGTTTCATTTAACTTTGTTTGAAGTATTTTATAATCACTCGTTCGGTCATTAAGGGCAGTTTGTTTGTACTTCTAAGCTCAGTCTGTTTTGGTCCGGGAAGTGCAATCAGACAACTATCCGACTGCTAGTAGCCTCCCCTAGAGCCCTACTAGTCTTATCAAGGTTAGTTTTGCACTCCTTTAGTTCTGAGTCAATGATGCGTTTGCTTTCTTTAATTGCTTTAAAATCGTTTTGTTTTCCTCAGTATCAAGAGTTAAATTTGCAATTAAATTAGCAAGCGCAGCACGCTCATCAGCACATTCTGCAGCATGTTTCTCAGAATGTTGTCTTTCATTGGCAAACACATTCTTTTCATCATTGTTTTGTACCTGTTCCAATGGCGTATCAGTAGTAACTTGATTCTGCTGTAAGACTTCCTGAATCTGTGCTATGAATCGTAATGTGCTTTCCAATTCCTGCTTATCAATCTCTTCATCTGATACAATCCTCTGCTTGTTTCATCTCCTGAAAACTTGTAACCGATGATTGAACCTTTTGAACCTTGCACTGTTGAATCTGCAACTGTCTTTCACTCAACTTTTTCAACGTCATCTTAAGCTCTTGCTCATGACTTGCTCTTTCTATTATACATTGCTCAATGGAGTTCATGTTCTGGATGATTGTTTCCTTGAATGTTTGAGCTGTCATTTTAGTGTAATCTCTGAAGTTTTCTCTTACTTCTCGATCTGATGAAAAAGATCTTGAATAAATATCGAAAGGCTTTAACAGTCAGAGTTAATGACCCTTTCAAAACTGTACTTTGATCACACTTAGAGCGGATTTAGAGTGTAGAATCTACCTCGTGAACAGTGTTTCTGCATTAGAAGTGTGGTTTCTAAAGTTATTCATGTGTTGAGTAACTGAAACTTGAGGTTCTGACACTATCACCAAAGAGTTGTGGCAAACGCTTGTTGATCACTATATTTGTCTTTCGAATGTGAGTGGTTGATTTTAAGTGGCATTTATTTGGTTCAAGGTGTTCTTTCTTTTGAAAACCTTTGCTTGCATTTGCAGTTTTGTAATCGCTGGTTCCTCTAAAACTGAACCCGAAGATGAAGTAACCTTTGTTCCTATTTTAACGTGAATTATGAAGTGTAAAAGGTTTTGTTGGATCTTAAGTGGATATGATGTGATTGAAGTGTTGGTTGTGTTATGCAATTCACGTTCACGGGATTTTACACGTCTATGATTAAAACCGATAAATGAATTAACGGGATTTTACAAAATCAATAAAAAACCGTGAATGATTTGATTCGGAATCAGCGGCCAATGATTTAATTGTATAAAAACAGATAATTTTCTGGCTAGGGTTACAGCAGATTGTTTAAATAGGCTCACCAATCTGAAACGGGCCTAAAAATACAGATGGGCCGTGAGCTAGAACAAAAATAAGTCTAACACAAATTCAAAAAAAATTGAAAAATGTCCAATAACTCATAGTAAACGAGGCGTTTTGGGCCTCGAAAAATCCGTAATAGCTAAGGGTGGGTTTATAGGAAATCCGTTCGGTTTTTCTCTTCGATTTGAGAGGTCACGGGCCTGAAAAGGACGTACGGATCAAAAGTTATGGCTGTTTTACTGAAACCCTTTTCTTCACACAAGATTTCTAGACAAAACGCAGTGCTATCTTTAACCAAAACGCTAAGTGATGTTAGTGACTTTGAAAGTCCACAGTAATGTCAAAATGATTTCTCGAATTTGGCAAGCATAACGTTAGATTCCAGTATATAAAAGTCTTTCAAGTACCTAAAACGTAATAGCACAACGCCAAATACAATCCCAAAAAAATCAAAAACGCCAAAAAAAAAATCAAAACGCAAGAAAAAATCAAAACGCAAAAAATCAAAACGCAGAAAAAAATCAAAACGCAACTTTAAAAATCAAAACGCAACTTAAAAAAAATCAAAACGCAACTTTAAAAAATCAAAACGCAACTTTAAAAAATCAAAACGCAACTTTAAAAATCAAAACGCAATTAAAAAATCAAAACGCAATTAAAAAAAATCAAAACGCAACAAGAAGAAAATCAAAACGCAACAAGAAGAAATCAAAACGCAACAAGAACTTTGCCAGAGAGTCAAAACGCAACGACGAAATATACGACTTTTTCTTCCAAAAATCGCCTAAAAATCACCCTTTTTGACCTTTTAACTTGATTTCTCTTGCACACCAATTAGTACCTTTATGCCTAGACTTGCTTATATAACATAAACATTCACACTTTAGCACAAAAATCCGGGTTTGGATTTTTTTTTATGACTTCTTTTATGACCCCCGAATTTGCTCTTGTTTAAACCACACGGAATCAACCACGTATCCACACGTAGCTCTGATGCCAATTGTAGGAACCCGTTAACACTTCACTTCATACAATCGATCACGAAATCGGAACTAGAAATAAGAAAAAAAGAGTTGTTCTAGAGAGAGAGACTAGAGAGAGAGATGAGAGAAAAAGAGAAAAGATATTTTTTTAGATATTTTGAACAACTAACTTTTCCAAGTGAAAAAGTTCCTTATATACCCCGACACTTAAAAGTGACGCACGGGATATTTAACTAGGACCCAGGCTCGGGTTTTGCTTGGGATTAAACCCAAAACATATACAATATTAGATTATCTATCGAGCCCGATTCCCGATATTATCCTATTACAACATTAACTAATTAAAGACCGAAGCTCCATCGTAGAGTGACCGAACTTCCTTGTTCGACTCAATAAATTGAGGCTAACATACACCAATTGGTTGCACCCCTTACAAGCTCGTGTATAGAAAGTCGTGTCATCTACCTATCGAATTAGAGCATAGAGCGTATTGGGCATTAAAACATGCTAATTTCGATTCTTAAAAAAAACGGTTTGGTGAGATCAACAGAAGCTGCACTTAATGAACTTAATGAGCTTCGTGATCAAGCATACGAGAATTCTTTGATTTATAAGGAGAGGACGAAGAATCTTCATGACTCAAAGATCAAAAACTGCATTTTCAATGTTGGTGATCAAGTCTTGCTTTTCAACTCTCGTCTAAAGATATTCTCGAGGAAGCTTAAAACCCGATGGTCCGGCCCTTTTACTATTACCGAAGTTTTTCCATATGGCACTACAAAATTATCTCATACCGACGGATCAGACTTCAAAGTGAATTGCCACCGACTTAAGCACTACTTCGGAGGGGACACACCAACAATGGTTGTCCCGGATCTCCAGACTTTCCCTAAGGACGAATGAATTCAGGGATCGAGTCAAGCTATGTGACTCGGTTACCAAAAACAAAGCGCTTCGTGGGAGGCACCTCATGATTATCCATTTTCTATTTTCTTTCTTATTTTCTGTTGTGATGTGAGGAGGCTTGTACTTTTCCGATTCTTGTTGTTTGCAGGATAAACCCAAATTTTCTGAAGTCTCTCGTGTTCGGTGTTTTGGTTTTGTCCGGTGGTCCACTCAGCTTCCTACATTTTGTTGCCATTGTTTGGGGAAATCGTATCTAACGCTTATTATCGGACACATTTATCTTTTAGTACACTTAATAAACGGCTTAAGATATTTGTGATACTTTCTTCATGTTTTAGTTATGCATTCGACCTTTTTGAATTCTAGTATGGGGTTTTTAAGTCTTAGGCTAGGAAACATTGAGGATAATGTTTAATTTTAGTATGGGGTAGTATATCTTCGATATGATCTTGCCTACTTTTGCCTGTTGTTCTTACGTACCCCGTTTTCCCACAAAAATTTTTCAAACTATTGAGAATTTTAAAATTTCAAAAATAAAATAAGTGTTTTGTCTAATTTGGCTTTCATGTTGGGTTAGGAATTAAGAGTATATTCGACTCGATCGGGTTTTTGAGCGTATGAGCTCTAGCTTGTTCCTTAACTTTTAGGCTAAGCGTTCGTGGAAATTCGCGAAGAACGAAAAATGATAGAGTTAAGTATGAGTGGGATGATAAACAAGGATTATTTAGAAATCCTAAGTGCTCATATATGTAACTTATTATTTTTCTCCCATAAGCTCTTAACCGGATTAATATACGTGTTGTTTTTGGAGATTAAACTTAAATCAACAATTTTTTATATATAGCAAAAATTTTAGTCTTAGTTCAAATTTATACTTGAATTTTTCAAAAAAAAAGAAGTTTTCTTTATAAAAAAATATATATAATAATAATAAAAGTTGTGGGTTGATAAAAGTTTACTACCTCTTGCCGGCTCACAACCGATGTGGTAGTCTTCTAAAGAAAACCCATAATAATAATATAAATCCGAGGCTGATAAAAGTTTGCTACATCTTGCCGGCTCACAACCGATGTTGCAGCCTTCTAAAAGGTCAAGGGTTACAATTGCATAAATGTTATGTTTAATATTAAGTTTAAATTAATAAATAGATTTCTTTTTGTTAAATTCAAATATGCTTTTGCACTTTGACTATTCTATTTTATAAGCTATGTATATTTGGGAAACCTGAGAGTTTTTGAAACCTAAGGTCCGTGAGTCCCGATACTAGTCTCTGTGGGGTGCTATTTTATAAGCTATGTGTAAACGGGAAACCTGAGAGTTTTTGAAACCTAAGGTCCGTGAGTCCCGATACTAGTCTCTATGGGGTGTCAAAAGCCTGGTCACTTAGTCGCAAGGTTGGGATGTGCTGAGATGAAAGTCGCTTACATGGATGATCTCGACTTCCATAATCCATTATTCTCGGCGGACGTGAAGCATTAGTATTTGCAAAAAACATTGTCCATGGTTGAAATTCAAAATAGCACACATCACTTAAGATATTATAAATGTCGGGGAGTGAAAAGGTTCACAAGTTGCAAATATGAGTAAGTGTTATTCATCTTTACTGATATTTAGCTGTAATTCGTTTTAAGCTGGTTTGGATAAAGTGAAAAGTCGGGGACGATGAATTTATCCTTTTTGGGGCTTGTAGTGAGAGAGATCGAAATGCAATTTGTTATCTGATCCCTGAAAGTTATGGAAATAACGAAGTCTCATATTTAAAGAAATTTTAAAAATGGAGGAGAGAGAGTAGGGTTGTTTTCTAAACTTGTGATTTCTTAACTTCTTCCACAAAAATCTTTGCTACTTTTCAAAGATTTAGTTTGGGGAAGTTTTGAGGTATTTGGTTTTAAAGCATATAATATTATGTGAGGACACGCAATCATTTAGTTTGGGGAATTTTGATATGTGTGAAAACACATATCTGTTTTATATCAAAATTAACCGATAAAAGACAAAATTGTGCTTTAAATGCTTGAATATTGCTTGTTTTATCTTTGTAATTGTGTAGGTATGGATATAGCAAAAATCGTAAGAAAACGGTCAAAGCTGGACAAACACGGACACGGGAACTGATAAAGAGTATACAAAAGCCGGAAATTTGGAGAAGCAAGAAAGGTCAAAAGTCAACTCCAGTCAACCCTTTGGTCAACCTAAGCCAACTCCACAAATGACCAAAACCTAAAATACCAAATTTGTCCCTCAGTTAAACCCAATTGCCAAAATGGCTAAAACATATAGAGATGGAGATAGAGATATCTTAGATATTGGTGTTAGAGAGAGAGATAGATGAGAGATCATTAACCCTTTATAAAAAACCCACTACACACCCGGCCCAAACCTTTTTAAATTTACCAAGCCCAAACCAAGTCAAAGCCCGGTGTACTGAGTCAAACCCCCCATCCCTCATTTAAAATTACGCGGGTAATACTTGAGTTACTATTCATCTTCTTCCCCGATTAACCACGAGTCACAATCAAGGGGTAAATGCAAATTGGTGATGTGGCAATGAAATTCAAGTGAAAAGGAATGACATGGCAGGGTTTGACATCATACAAGCACTCCTATTGGTCAATCCCCACAAGATAGTACACGCGGGATATGGAAGAAGCACACGGATAAAGGGGATTTTACATTAAAGTACTCACAAAAGAAGCACAATGAGTCTGACACATGAAATGCCACGTTGGCAATCCGTGTGCTCACTCATTTAATCCAACGGCTCAAAGTTATGATCTAATGATTGGCTAGATTGAAGGGACGAGATCAAGAGGAGCGTTATAACACGAATTTGAGCCTAGAGAGAGAGTAGAGATAGTCCTCAAGTGCTATATAAAGACCTCACTCACACACATGAAGGCATCTTCTTTTTTCCTGTTTTTTAGTTTTTAGTAGCTTATAGAATTTTAGCTTATGTAACTTTCTTTTTAAATGTAATGTCTTATTAAGCTTTTGTAGTTTAAATTTCAAGCTTAGATATATGTTTTTTTAATCCAATAATTTAAAGTTTACCTTATAAAATCTGTTTTTGACTTACTAAACTCTCTATAAGTTCTTCCAAATCAGTCATAAGCTCTCCAAAAGACTTCTTCTAAGCTCATTTAGTCTTTAAGCCTAAGATTAAGCTCTAAATAAGTCACTTAAAATCTACTTTAACTTTTAAAATCAGTTAATACCTTTGCTAGTTTGGATATGAGCTTTTGGATGATAAGCTTACAATGGAAGAGCTTATTGGACTTTTACTAGCTTATCTTTGGATAAGCTAGAGCTGTTGAATGCTCTTTGAGCCTTTTATTGCCTTTGTTTAGCTAAGGCTTATGTAAGTTCTTCTTTAATTTCAAGTATTTTAGCTTAATAGTTGCATTTGCTTATTTTCAGCTTATCTCTTGCTTATTTGTGCTTAATCTTGTCTTATTATGTTTATTAAACATGATTGATCATCTGTTTTTGAGTTATATAGATTAGATCTTAGTTTTCTTCATTTTGCCTTAAAAATTATAAAAACTCAAAAATAAGTAGCATAGTTTGTAGCTTTTTGTTTCTGGCTTATTTGCTAATTGATAATTGTTTGTTGAGGTTGTTATAATCTGTTTAATATCTGGTATCTTAAATTTGATCATTAAATTCAAAATTTATAAGCTAAAAATGGTTTTAAGTGAAATAAGGGGGTGTTTGGGACAAGCAGTATTAACTACAAGTTAATACTGCTTGAAGCCTTTAATCCTTTAACTTCAATTTAAATCCAGTATTTAGGTTTATAAGTAAAGGATTTGTTAGTTTGATTAGGTTTAATTAAGTTTTCATAAGTTTTCCTTATTTGCTAAATTGAATCTGTGAGAATTCTGTTAGTTCTAGTTGAATTTTAAACTCAAAGAAGGATTTAGTTAATCTAGTTTGCTTATTTGAGTTAATTTAGGTATTTTATCAGTATTGCATTTAGTTCTAAAGGTCTGCATTTTTAGGTTTTAAGTTTTTGGTCATATGCATGCCAACTGCATCAGCAATTTTATCCTTCAAATAGCCTTCTTCTAGCTTAATTTTCAATAGGTAAAATTTGCTTATTTTCTTTCCTTTTGCTTATTTTCTTGTTTAGACTAGCTTATTAGTTTGCCTATGCTTTGTTTTCCAAGCTTTTAGCTTATTGTTAGCTTTTTAAGTTGTCAATTTTAGATAAAGAGCCAAAAAGAAAAAAAATAGTTTTAAGAGTTTTTCTGTCTTATAAGCCAGTTTTCAGCTTATTTAGTGGTTTTCAGAAATAATTTCTTTTATTAAAGTTGTCTGTTTTCAGGTTTTCTACAACTTTGCTTTTATAAGTTTTCAAAAATAAAAAAAAGGGAAGATGGAAATCAGGGGTGAGCAAGGCTTGAACCCCCGACCTCAACATCCTCAACCCTTTTAAACACCTCACACCACACACCACTACCATCGTGCCCTGTGGTCTTTTTCATTATAACTTTACAAAGTTTAATACTTATATACGTTTTTGCTCTTTTAGCTTAATAAGCTGTTTTAGCTTATTACACCGCTTATTCGATAAGCTGTGTAACCAAGCTTAATTTTTTAGGTTCCTTTTAGTTCAAGCTATTTTTTGTATTTTTTTTAGAATTTTTATAATTGGTTTAGTATTTTTAAACATTTATTTTTATTAAAAACTTAAAAAAATCATAAAAAATAGAAAAATAATCAAAAAATATAATTCTTTTTTAGAAAATTTTCTTTTATCGTAAAGTTTCTAGGAAAATTAGTTTTGTGCTAGTTGACTGTTTGGTCTATAGTTTTATTCTAAGTGCTTAATTTGCTTATTTAATTCTCGTAGCTTAATTGTTTAGTATAATTTTAGTTTGTTTTTTAGATCAATTTTAATATAATCTTGTCGTTTTAATCTTAGAATTAATTTTAGTTTAATTTTTAGTATTAAACCAAATCAAAAATTTATATGCTATTCAAGCTCGATTTACAACTCGAACGTAGATTTCCATTCACCTCTCGTCAAGGAAACGACCCGGGAGGTTTTTGATAATTGCTTTGGTTAAAAGCGATTTTCTAGAACCTGACGGAAAATACTATACTATACTATTATTGATTATATCCTTATTAGTACGTATCTATATATATATTATATACTTTATACGTATCGATTTAGACTTATCAACTACCAACGTGCCCTGGGGTCTTTTTCTTTATAGATTTACAAAATCTATTATTTGTATACATGTTCCCTTTTTTAGCTTTATAAGCTATTAAAGCTTATTTCATAGCTTATTCGTTAAGCTGTGACCACAAGCTTATTTTTCCTAGGTGCCTTTTAGTTTGAGCTATTTTCTATAATTGTTTCAGAATTTTTATAATTAGTTTAGTATTTTTAAACATTTATTTTTATTAAAAACTTTAAAAAATCATAAAAAATAGAAAAATAATCAAAAAAAATATAATTCTTTTTTAGGAAATTTTCTTTTATCGTAAAGTTTCTAGGAAAATCAGTTTTGCTTTCGTAGGGTTTAATTTGCAAAATTTCATTTTTTAAAGAACGGGATTCGTTCCCGTTCACGTTTTTCGCGTTTCTAAGCTCATTTTAATTCCGTTTTTGTTTTAGTTTTCTTTAAACTTACTTTTTAGTCAATTAGAGTCTATTTAAAAAGAAAAATTCAATTTAATTTTGGAAATTTAGGGTTTTTAATTACCGTTTAGGGTTCCCGTTTTGCGTTTTTAGTTAAAGTTTAATTTCCCGTTATTTGTTTCCGTGCTTAATTGTTATCATTTGCTTATTTTAATTTGTAGAAGTAGATAATTAAATCAATCTTGGTTACCAATTCAAATCATTGTCCGAACAACAAACGTGGTCTTAATTTCATAAATCGTTGGGGAATAACGACCCGGGAATCATACTTCCCGGTTAATATACGTATTATATATATATAATTGTGAAGATTTTCCTTACTAACTTTGTCCTTAAGGTTAGTTTGGTAATTTTCTTTCATATTATATTTTATTATTACGTGTGTTGATTTACTACGAATCAATCTTAATAAGAAATTACATTTATTTGAAAAGTTACATAAGCTAATTAAAAACTTTAAAAAAATGCCGAAAAGAAGATATTGTGTGTGAGGAGTGAGCTTGTATTTATAGTAGTCATGAGACGCTTCTAGCCTTTGAGTCTATTACACACTCCTTTTAATCTGAACCTTCCAAACATTACCAATCATTGGATCCTCAATTATCACCGTTGGATCATTTGATGAGCACACGGATTGCCAGCGTGGCATTCCATGTGTCAGACCCTTTGTGCTTCTTTTGGCTATGATTTAGTGTAAAAATTCTTGTCCATGTGTGTTTCTTTCATAGATCCGCGTGTCTTTCTTGTGCACTTGGACTAATAAGGAACTCTTGTGACGTCTAACTCTGCCAGCTTGTACCTTGTCACTTGAATTGTTAAGCCACGTCCTCAATTTCAATTTACCCCATGATTTTGAGGTGGGTAATTGTTGAGAAGACGATGAATTGTAAAAACAGGATTTCCCGCGCCCTCTTTCTTTTTATATCTTTGTTTGACCACATGGTTTGGGGGTTTGACTTTGGGCTTTTTATAAAAAGAAATAGGATTGGGCCGGGTGAGGTTTGTGCTTGGTTATAAGGGCTAAGTTATAAAGGGATAACGACCGTTATCTCTTATATTATAAAGAGATAACGGTGTTAGGGCTTTAAGGGTTATTTTTGAATTAAGGGTTAACTATGAGGGACTATTTTGGGTATTTTGAGGATTTTGTCTTTTTGTGGTTGACCAATGTTGACCAAGGATTGACTTTATTGACCATTGATAACAATTTTCCGGCTCTTTTGCACTCTTTCCGTTCTCGTGTCCGGGTTTGTCCGATTTTGACCGTTTTCTTGTGATTTTTGCATTATTCGTACCTACATATTCACAAACAACAAAATACACAAAAACAAGTATATTTTTGCACATTATGATCATTTTAAGGGTTAATTTGGATATAAAACGGATATGTGATTTCTCACATATCAAAATTCCCCAAAACTAAGTGATTGCGTGTCCTCACGTAATATTATATGCTCTAATACTAAATACCTTAAAACTTTCCCAAACTAAATCTTTGAAAAGTAGCAAACACTTTTGTGGAGAGAGTTAAGAAATCACAAGCTTTAAAACACCCCATTTTCCCACTTTTCAAAACTTTTTTCCATTTTTTTAATTGAACTTAGAATATTCCGACTTTTGTTATTTCCATAAACGTTAGGTATCATAAAACAAGATGCATTTCGATCCGAGAATGTCCCAAAAAGGAAAAACTTGTTGATGACCACCACAACGACAAATTGAGTTCCGCATATATTTAATTCCTGAAGCGACGTCAGTCGTGAAGTCTCAATATCGTCTATCACCCTTAAGAAAGCAAGAGATTGAGTCAAGCAACTTTGAGATATGCAATACCAAGGGAGTTTCATACGACCTAAGTCCAATTTTTGTGAGGAACACCAGTGTCGTGTGTTAAGACGAGGAAGCATGGAGTTCATTTTGAGTTAGTGTTAAATTACTGAGGAAGTAGAAAGTTGGATGTTAAGGTGCTAGTGTGAGGTAGTGAAGAATAGAAAGTACCCTGACAGCATCCGAGATATAATTACTTCTTAGAATTGGCATTTATTTGACCACGTTTATTCATCGCAAACTTTTTTCTAAAATTGTTAAACCCCTTACTTCCCTAACCTAGAGGAATCAGAAGTACGAGTGGGCGCAGAAGAGAAGAGGCTTTCTAGACTTTAAAGAATTATTTGTGTGACGCTTCGATTGAAGTTGTATGCTAAGTTTTTTTTAGTGTGAGTTTTGGTTGGAAGAAGTGCATTTTCTTGGTCACGTGGTCAACCATAACGTATTCACGTGGATCCGAGTAAGAGTGAGGTAGTGAGGAATTGGATGATTATTCTTAGGATTGTCATGTTACTACCGACGTTCATCGCGAATTTTTTTAGATAGTTGAATCCCCTTACTTCCCTAACTGAGAGGAATCAGAAGTATGAGTGTAGCGTAGAACAAGAAGAGACTTTTCAGACTTTGAAGAATGATTTATGTTATACTCTGATAAAGCGAATGTAGTGGGTGATGCGTTGAGTAGAAAGGAGAGAGTGAAATCAAAACGAGTAAGAGGAATGATACTGGCAGCCCAAAGTGAGGTGTTCAAGCAAGAGAACGTACTCGTAGAAAGGCTATGTAGTTTAGATCAACAGATGGAAAGAAAAGGAGACGAGAGTTTGTACTTTATGGATCGAATTTGGGTTCTATTGGTAGGATGTGTAATGGATGAGGCCCATGCATCGAGGTACTTAGTACATCCGGGAGCGGATAAGATGTACTATAACCTTGGAGACATGTATTGGTAGCCACGTGTAGAAAATGATATAGCTATCTATGTTAGCAAATGTCGGATTTGTTTAAGAGGTGAAGGTTGCAATGTCAAAGACTTTTGGCTTGCTGCAACAGCCTGAGATACTTGGGTGAAAATGAGATAGAATCACCATGGATTTTATCACTAAGTTTCCAAGGTCAAAGTAGTGAGTATGATGTGATTTGGGTGATGGTCGATAGACTGCCCGAGTTAGCTCATTTTCTAGCTATACAAGAAGATTTCAAGATGTGAAGTTGGCAAGGATTTATATTGACAAGATAATAGCAAGGAATAGAATTCTGTTGACGATCAACTCAGATTGAGATGGATGATTTACCTTGTGGTTTTGGCAGACGCTGACGTTACAGAAAGTGTTTGAGACGCGATTGGATTTGAGTACTGCTTAACATCCTCAAGCGGATGGATAAAGTGAACGTATGAGTCAGACTTTGGAAGATATATTGAAAGCATGTGTTATCGATTTTGGTAGTAGTTATCATTTGAGCATTCAGTGTGCTCCGTCTCTTGACAGCTTTGTATGGACAGGAAAATGTTGGTCCGCTTGTTCTATTGGTAGAGATTAGAGAGAGTAGTTTGATGGATTTAGTTAGTATAAGAAAGGACTGATCTAGGTTGTGGTGAGGTAAAAGAAGCCTATGCGGCGAGAGATCATTAAAGAGCTATGCTGGTTAATAGGGCGGTAGAGCCTATTAGAGTTCGAGGTGGCAGATCATGTATTGTTAAAGGTGTCGCCATAGAAGGGCGTAATGCGTTTTGAAAAGAAGGGTAAGTAGCACCAAGATATGTAGGACTGTTTGAGATCCTTGAAATGATTGGCCTTGTTGCTGATAGGTTAAGGTTGCCTGAGGAGTTGAGTTATGTACATGACACATTCCATGTGTCGAATCTGGAAAAAAAATGTGTTTGGCGAATGCTAGTCTGCATGTGCCATTGGATGAGATCAAGGTTGACAAAACTCTTTTTATTTTTTTTTTTCGTTTTTGTTGAAGGTTCCTATTAAGTAATAGTTAACCGTAAAGTTAGAGGTTTAAAGATAGCCAATAATGGTGTAGTTAAGGTCCATTTGGGCTCGAAGCGAGGTCTTTAGGACTTCAGGTAAACTGAGTATCCACACTTGTTCGTTGAGCAAGGAATCATTGGGAGTTTTAGTTAAAGTTAGGTACATAAGGTTTCTTGTAGACCTTAGTACGCCCTTAGATGTGTTTGTTTGATTTCGGTTAAAGTTATTTTATGAATAAACTCGAAATCGAGCCGATTCTTCAAAAACGTTAGGCTTTGTAACAAACTTATAACTATGGTTTCTAGACAGTTCTTGTTGATGAGTTGCTGGAGACCAGGTTGTAAATGACGTCTGTTTACGCAATTACGATTTTTTGAAGTGTTCCTACGATGACGGTCGTGGTTCCAGGTAGTTTGATGTTTCTTTTCTGTGGAGTGGTTATGTTGCTATGCGTACCCTTTTTTGTGGGGGGGGGGGGGGGGGGCAAAGGAGTTAGCATAGTAATATACTTGTGTGATAGTTAGTGGAAATTCAAAGTGTAACTTTGAGTTACATGGGTATAGGACGGACTAACTTTGAAGATAAGTATCGTCGGATTAATTGTCTATTTGTAAATGATAGAGTTGAACCTTTTGGTTAAATCTTTTGGGACGAGATTTTTCCTAAAGGAAGGGATACAGTGGACAAATACCATGACTTGAGCAGGTTAGTATACTTTAGCGTTGGACTTATGTATCGTGTGCAATGGTGTTTAGGGATTGTATGTGATTATAATGGTAGTTTATGGTGTGTTTATATGTGTTTATGTGGGAATGGTAAGCATCTATTGAGTGTGATCCATCTCAATATGAGATTGGGAATGGTGGAGAATTTGGTTTTTGAATTTCTTTCGTTCCCCACTTTTGGCTGACAAGGAAAATGATTTTGGTGATTTAAACGTTTTCGTGATTTATTGTGTATGCATTATTACGTATATGTAATTATGATAGTAATATTAGAATTTTATGGGTTTTAATAGTTAGAATAAGAAAGAAATATAAATTTCTATTTTTACGAAAAGTTAGGTTTAATGAAAATGAAAAGTAGTTTATTTTAGAGTAAATTGCAAAAATGGTCTTTGTGGGTTTAGGCCCTAGTGCGGTTTGGTCTGTCCAAATTTTTTGAAATTGCAAAAAACGTCCGTATTTTGAAGGTTTAGTTCCACTGTTGGTCCTTGGCCGAACTAAAATGACTAAAATACCCTCGTTTTCTTTTTACTTAATTTTTCTTATGAATTTTCATTATATTTTAATTAGTATTCAATTCATCATTACTTTTTCCAAATTTAGAAAATAAAAAAAACCCATTCCATATTATTTGTTTCATCATCATCATCATCTTCCAAATATATAAACCCAGATTTATATTTTTTTTCATCATCATTATTATCTTCAAAAAAAACACATTTTCTCATCAAACTAAACCCAAAACATCATCACACTTCTATCTTCATATTCATCTCACAAACAAACACCAACAACCAAGAAATTCAAACACTCACACAAAAACATTTATCCCCACCAATAAATAACCCAGATCCGTCCTATCGTCACAATCCAACTACACCTTTCTTTCAAAATGCTTCTTCTCGCCACAACAACTCATCCACCTACAATAAAATGTAATCAAAGCATTACGACAAAAATATTCCCAATCAAATCAATTCATCACAATAAAACATTGCACCCTTTCCCCAATTTCGACTCACAACCCAATCCTACCACCTGTTACACACCAATCCACCACCATAGCCTATCACAACCACCCTTCACGCGCCAAAACCGAACCACCACCCACCTCAAACCCCAACCTTCGACGCGCACCACACCACCCACACCATACACCACATAACCTCCTACCTTATCCACCATCCTACCCTTCCCCAACAAGAACTCATTCAAGACCTTACCGTTACCTCCTTCATCCTCACATATCTACCGCCATAGAAAGAAACCACCCTCAGCCGGGGCCGTACCACCACTTCTTCCCACAACCAACCTCCACTACGTGACACGGCGACGGTGTAATTTAATTCCACTTCAGATCGTGCCTCATACACCTATCCATCACCTTACGTAACCTAAAAGACCTTGCTTTCATCAAATCATCGCTTAATAATCTCAAATCTTACGTTTCGAATAAAACCCATTTCGATTCTAACCCCATTTCGTGTCAATCCATGAATTTGTTAATCAAACTTGAATTTGTTAACCTCATTTCGCCTCATACACCGATCCATCACCTTACACATAACTAGTTCAAAAGAGAGAATTTAGGAAATGGCAGTGGCAATGGTGGTTTGATTCATTGTTTTTCATAAATGGTGTCGAGTTTATTGTGTAAGAAGATGAGTGAGAGAGATGAGTGAAAAAGAGAGTTGTTTTGTTTTTTTATATATAATAAAAATGAAGAAAATTAGAAAAAGGAACAAAAGGGTAATTTTGTCATTTCAGTTCCACCAATGACCAAAAGTGGAATCAAACCTTCAAAATACGGACATTTTTTGTAATTTTGAAATTCGACGGACCAAATCTGCAATTTGGCCAAACCACAAGGACCATTTTTGCATTTTACTCTTTATTTTAAAAGTCTAGTAAATTGCGTTTACGCGAAAAGGTATGCTCAAATAAGCTTAGATTTTTATAAAAACTTAGGGTAATGTTAGTAAATATGTAATTAATAAATAAATAAATAAATAATAAAAAATATATATAAATAGGGTGTAGGCCGGCTAGGAAAGAAAAAAAAAGAAAAAAATAAAGCCCAATCCGACTACAACTCTAATTAGGAAATTATCTACACTATATATATAAAATAAAAGAACCCAAAAACAAAATTTTCTCCTCCCCTTTTTTTTATAAAATCAGTCGAACAAAGCAAAAGCAGAGAAAAAAAAAGATTTTTTTTATTCAAGATTCAAGTGGTGGTTCGTGTTAATTAATCAAAGGTTTTAGGTATGTTCATAAACTTTAATTGTTTTAATTTTCTTTTTAATTCATGTAATAATTATTATGATGGAATTAGGGTTTTATAAAATCTATAAATTAATGATGTTTAATCATATAGTAATGATTAGGGTTTAATTAGGATCATATGGGTGTATTCGTTAGGGTTTAGATCGCGTTAGAACATGATTTAGATTAGGGCATAATTTAGGTTTGTGTTGTTCGGCTGTTATATCGATGATGGTAAGAGCTTTTGTCAAGTTTCCGGTGTCTATGATATAGCTCAAAGAGTCTAGTTTCCATAACATCCAGCCTCGAAAGTTTTAAAGGTCGGGAAGTCATTCAAATGTTGGTTACGAGAAAAGTTGTCAAAGCAGTAAATTCGGGTAAGATTTAGTCTGTTTTACGAGGTGTAAATCCGTCCACTTAAAATTTGAATTAAGATTATCCAACCTACAGGAGTTTAGTTCTATGTGTCTATTAAAAATCTCCCAAAGGAGAGCTTCTGATTTGGAGTCTAAGTATGGTTTTTAGGTCCAAACTTTTTAGTGTGCAATCAGATCCAAAACTGAGTAGTTAAAAGTTTGATTTTATTTGGGGCACCTAAGAGTGGAAATAAATTAGTGGAAAAAAATCATGGAGTTAGTAGACTCATGGTATTGAACCTGTGATTTGTGGTAAAATTTATATAGCTAAGTAGGTATGGTTTAGAAAATGGTAAAGTGAGGTCAAAATTATGCGTTTTCGGGTAAATTGTAAGACTTTGGAAAAGTGTGTAAACATGTTGGTTAAGGTTGGGCATGGTGTCGTGGTGACCCATGAGGGTAAGTAACACTTATACATCCTTCATAGGGATTGTTAAAAGGGCCTTAAGCAATAGACTTTGGTCGCATGTAACACGTGTTTGTTTTGATTGTTTAGATTTGTGCTAGTGTTTGTGGAAGCTGCAAAGCATCAGGTGAGTTTCATAGCCCCTTTTTCATATGTTTTCTTGGGGTGAAAATGATGCTATGAGTATTAAATGTTTTAGTTACTGTGATAATGTATTTTAAATGATGCATGGGCTATACGAGACTATTGTATGTTATGTGCTACTTGCTATTGTGATATGGATCATGGGACATGTTCCGTTCCCTTGTTTGTTGTGCTTGAGCATGACCGTCTCAAGGCATTGATGGATTGTTAGTAGTGAGCGTAATCGTCTCATTGCTGTGGATTGTTGATAGTGAGCGTGATCGTCTCATTGTTGTGGACCGTGGGACACGTTCTGTTCCCTTGTTTGTGATGTTGAGCGTGATCGACTCAACATGGTTTGGTGTGTTTGCATGTTAACTTGTACGTAGTTCATTTAATGTCCAGTTATGCTATGTTTTATTTATCACATTAACTGGTTTTAAAGGATTGTTATGTGTGTCTTAAACCTATGACTCTCACCAACATTATGTTGACGTTTAAGCATATTTTTAGCGTTGAGCATATGGGAATAAGATAAGAGAAAGTGGTAGAAAGAGATCCGTTGGATGTCATGGAGTTTATTGCTTTATTGTCTTGAATTTTGCATTGTTTGGATTATGAATAATTGTTGCATGTCTCTATATTGGCGAGAACCTCCTTTTCTTCAATATAAGACGCCTTTGAATTTATCAAATTGTTTTGGGTATTTTCATGACACTTTGTGTCTATGTTTTGTTTATTTCATGCATATTAGTTTCTCTATATAGACACCATTGTGTTGTGATGATATCCATTCTCGTTACGCCTCGCATTTCCGCCTTGGCAGGGTGTGACAGGCTCAACCACCTACTTCTCTATAACCAAAGGCTCTGATACCAATCTGTCACACCCCGCCAAGGCGAAAACGCATGAGGACCTAACTGAGGAATAGATAGCATCACTAACACTATGTGTTACGATAGAGAAATCTAAATGGAAGAAATAACAAAAAGGGACACTATGTGTCATGACAATACCAACACAAGATAAAGGAGTATTGCAGTACTAAAGATTGTCGTACACGAATAAAATAATCCAAATACTAACAAATCTTCCAACATACAAGTATAAGCCAAAAACAAATGAGTAAATGAAATGATAGTAAGACAACTCCACAAGCAATGTCCTAGGGTCTCTCTAGCCAATTTCTCTAACATCCTTCTTATCATCACGATACTCATGAAAATGATGCTTAAAAACGTCAACATAAAGGTTGGTGAGAGTCATAGGTTTTACGACACCAATACAAGATTTAAATCAATTACTGCGATTAATAAAACAAAACATGGCAGGACAGTAAGCTAGCAATTATACAGGCTAACATGCAAACGCACAATAACAAACATACTAGGATTGAAATGTGTCCCCCGATCCAACGCATATCTCACCATAAACGGGTAGGAACGTTACCCCTGATCCAACAACTCATAACATTGGGTAGGAACGTTACCCCCGATACCAAATATGTCACTTACGCACCTAAAAGTCTACCAGCTAGAACTTATACTTAGGCCTAGACCAACACAACATTGAGTATTATTTCAACCCTCCAATTAGATTTAAATAGGTAGAACCACTACCCTGTAATCGGAATCACATAGAATTGAGTCTTATTTCAACCCTCCAGTTGCATTTAAATAGGTAGAACCACTACCCTCCAACCGGAATCACAAAGCAATGGGATAGGCGTACCCCTCTGCTCCAACCAACGACACAACAATAAAGCACATCACATATAATAACCACATAACTGTTCATGCCTCAAGTAAAACCACATAATCAAGCAATTTTAAACAACTTTTAAACACAAAAGCATCATTTCCACCCCAATTAATCATAAAGAAAAGAGGGGCTATTGAAACTCACCTGATGCACAAGCTGCTTCCAAAACAATATTACAAACAAGTACAACAATCAAATACAAATGTGTTATACGCGACAAGCTAAAAGTCTTGTCCATGTAACACCTCATTATTGATGGATGTCTAATGGTTTAATTAACCATCATGGGTCACCTCGACACCATGCCCAAACTTAACCACGTCATTAACTCCTTCCACTAGTTACTTATAATTAACTCAGAATTACAGAATTTTATCATGACTTTACGTACCCCACACACTTATTAATGACCATCATAATTCTTACAAAATCACCCATGTTCATTTTGAGTTATATTAACTATCCTTTGGATTTCCAAAAAGCCATTTACATGACAAGTACTTCTAAAGAAATCAAACTTCAAAACAGTCCCATTTTCGATAATGATTGTACACTAAAAACGTTTTTTGGGACTTATTAACCATACTTAGACATAAAATTAGAAGGTATTTTTTTTTTTTTTTTCCTCAGAGGTTCGCTATATACACAGGATACTTAACTACTGATAGAAGGTCTAAGCTCAATCTGAATTTTAAGTTAGGGTTTTACCCCTCAACATACATGACCAAAATCTGGTCCCGTATTTTACTGTTTTGACTTATTTTTTTATACGACCTTTTAAAAAACTTTCGAGGCCAATTTTTCTGAAAAAGTACATTCATGAAGCTACTATTTAGAGTCTAGAAACACTCAAAAACCTATTACCATCATGGATATATTCACTCGTAAACACAGCCCTAAATTCTGCTTACCCTAAATCAAGTTTTTACGCAAATCTAACATAACCAATTGCATGAACATGACCCTAATCAAGCCATAATCATTCTATCATCATCAAATATCATTAATATCTAAATTTTATGAAAACCTAGAATTCCTCATTGATTTTGTTACATAATTAAAATGTTAATAATAATAGATAATTACTAGCGCTTCTTACTTGCTCCTACGCGATCTAGCTCTTTAATTTTGAATCAAACTGTTTTTTCTTCTTCTTAGGGGCTGAGGTCGACACCTGTGAAGAGTGAGCAGGAATAAAACCTAAATTCTGAGGGTTTACAGTTCTTAATAAAAGTATTACAAGTCCTGTCCAAATCAAAAACCTTTTTTCCTTTTTTTTCTTTTATCTACAAAATTCGTATTTATGTAAGTTTGGGAAAAAAATATTTTATTTTATTTTATTTTTTAATTAATTTATTCCCTTCAATACCTTAAGTTTTAAAAAAAAACTAAGCTAATTTTATAAACATTTTCTCATAAAAACTACTTTCTAAATATACCTTAATTTCCCAAACCACTTTTACTTTTAGAAAGTTTGCTTAATAAACTTTCTATTTTCACTCACTTATTTCTTTTTTAAAATGCATACTTTCCATAAAACTCATCCTCCAATTTTTCCAATATTTTGACACAGCATTACATGCGACATGTCAATCATTTCCATTATCACCACATGTGAACACCTGGAATATCTGACACTTTAACACACATATTGAATCAAAATGAGATGCCCATACAACTCAAAATGATCTTAAGCACATACTTAACTCACTTAGCACACATAAAAATCATACTATCAATTTAATTGTCACAAAATGTGAACAAAATAAAATTCCCATATTAACAATAAATTAAATCAAAATGAGATGATCACGCTCATAGATTGATAACCAAACTCACATAAGATCACATAAACACATAGTTATAACACATAATAATATACTTGGGTCAACACTATCGGTTTGACTAACCGGCTCAAGACACGGTTGTCACATCTTGGATCTTGGTATTTTAAAATACTATGTTTGCATAAACTTCGCTCTTCGACCTTGTCAGTTCTTTTGGGAAAAACTAAAAAGTTAACTTTTGTTGACTTCTCTTGCGCAAAATGGTTACGGTTAACCGTCCATCGAGTATCTTGTTAGTAAATCTATAAATATTGTGAGTCAGCGCTTTTGTTATCTTAATGTTTGTGTTATCATTTTTTTCTTTACCGGGAAGATTACCCGTGTTCAGCTAAAAAACGTCACGCAGCGTGTACCGGCATGACAGTGAACTAAAGTATATCTAGTTATCTTGGAGTGAACTTACTAAACTTAATTTAAATAAGTTATTTCATGATTCTTATTAGCGGTTGTCGTAAAATGTGAATTCTCATAACTACGTTCGGAAACTAGTCAAGAAAAACAGAAAACTACGTAAGTTTTGCAATTAAGTAAAACAACGACTAAAAAATCTTTACTTGGTTGATCTTAAGGCATCGCGTTTTAGTATCATATGAGTCGTTTCGTGAAAACTCAATTTCGGTTATCATCTAAACAAGTCTTAGTTTTAAAGTCTCAACACAAGACAAAATAAATAGGATTCCCTCCCCTCTTGTACTATGAACCACAAGGGGAACATGGGAGCTAAACTTTTGCTTCCATGTAAGTCCCCTCTTTTGTCTCTATACATTTCAAATTTCACACACACCTTGTATATTTGGAAATCAAAGAAAAAGCAAAACTCTTTCTCCCTTCTCTCTCTTATAACTAGATGAGCAAACACAAGGTAAGAAACCACCATTTTTCAAGTTTTATTCATGAATAATATGGGGTTAAGAATATTTAAGGGTTGATTATTTTATAGTCTCGGGTAATCAAAACAACGTTTTGTTTGTTTTCTCGCATCGAATCCTAACCGAAAACCATAAATCTTGTAAGTCTTCAAAATCTTTAAATAGTTGTACTTTTGTGGTTAGTATTATGATCTAAAACTAGTTGTACAATGCGTTTGTTAAAAAGCTAAACTCGAAATTTAACGAAGGATAAATAAGGGTGCGTTGGTTTCGTCGTGGACAAAAAAAGGGAGCAAAGGTTGGTCATTTATTTCGTGGTTGTTGTGGTAAGATATTATGTACTGTGTTAGGGACCTATTAGTGCTTATTTCGAAACCTAGATGTTGAATAAGATTGTCATGGGGGTATTGTGTTTCATGAGCTTGTGGTGTTGTCTCGGCCCAATATCAGCGAAAGCCTAGCATCGCGAACAAGGGTCATGGGCTCGGCCCTCATGACTTATTCGGTTTATATATTTTCGAGATCTTTGTGGCGTATTTGTGTAGTTTATTCTTATATTCAGGGCTTATTTTTCTAGCTTAGTTGTTTTTGGGCCTTAATTGAGATTACTTATTTGGTTTCGGAGTATTTGGGGTTGAGGTCCCAACAAGAAAGAAAGACGAATTTGGGCTCGGACCATTTTGTCTTGGTACCGATCTATCGTTAGATTGTTAGGAGCTTATTTTTTTCATAACGTATTTGGAGATAAAGAGCTTAATAGCTTATTGCAATTTTCCATCTTGGTTTTGAGCTTATTCGGTTGTCATTTCGGGTCTTAATGGGGCGAATATTGGACTTGGTCCAATAAGTGTTCATGAGTATATCTTCTTTTGAAACTAGATTATTCGTGTGCTTATTAAATATTTATTGCGTCGGTTATTTGACTTTGTCCTGCTCCAAAACTATTTTATAGCTTATTTTGAGAACTTCTTGATTGGGGGGGTTTATTGGGCTTGCGACCCAAAAAGGACGAAAAGCCATGGCTTATTAAGGGCATATTAACCCCGGCTTATTATCGGATATTTTCTAACTTGTTTGGAGATTATATGAATAACTGAAAAGGTTTTGATACAAACGGATCTATTTTTGAACTTATTTGAGAACTTTCGAGCTTATTAGGCTCGCGGCCAAATAAGAGTATTAAGCCATAACTTATTTTTCGTGACTTATTTCTTTGGACTTGAGATCTTTTTGCTTTTGTATAACTTATTAACTTATTTTGGGCTTAAAGGCTTATTTTGGACTTAGGGGTCATGGCTCAATAAGCTAAGATAAGTTGCGGCTTATCTTGAGCTTATTTGGTCTCGGCTTATTCCCTTGAACTATATTTTAGCTTATTGGCAACTTATTTTAGCGAACTAAAGAGAAGAACTATTTTCATGATTAAGTATTGGAGAACTATTTTGGACCATTTGAAAACTTAAAAGATACTAGTGGACTTATTGGGTCGAAAAGTCCAATAAGGTATCTATGTTATACTTGTCAATATTATCGGGATAACTAATAAACTTTAATGGGCCGTAAGGCCCAATGATATAATGGACTAGAACGATACTCAGATTTTAGGTTAACTATTGGATTTGTGAATGGGTTTGTACTCGAGTAAACTAAAACGGTTTGGATAGTCAATGAAAATATTGTTTTAACGGATCGTTGTGAGAAACATAAAGTTGTTGTTGTTTTGTTGAGAAATTGTTGAAAGTGGAAAGTGAATAAAATTAAGGTTTGGAACCTTGGGAAATCTTTCAACGAACGGGTCATGTTGAAATTTTATAAAAAATTGTCACACTTTAAAAAATATCCTTGGAAATTAGTTACTAATTTCGTGTTGATCTGACAAAAAGGACAAAATTTAGATTTTATTTATCGTTAAGTGTCAAGGTTGAAACAAATGAACTTAAACATACTAAATACGGCAAAGTGTTTCTTCTTACTCTTTTTAGACCGATTTAAAGACGTATTCATAAAATTTTATTATTTTTTGAAAAATTTACCTTTTACTTTATCGTTTTGGAATAAACTTTTATCCTTTTATTTTTCGATCTTTATATTCTTAACCATTTCTTGTCGAATTCTCCTCGAATCTTTTTGAACTTCTACCTCATCTTAGCTCATCAACTCTATTCTCGATTCTTTATGTGTCACTGTCGCACTTAGCCCGAGTGCATCAAGTCATCTTATTTAGTCCACACAACCATGATACAAAATATTTTATAATAAGAATGAGAACTTTTTGTGAACTTTAATGCAAACGTATGCACAACAAAACAATTTTATACAACATAATACTAAGGTGAACTTATTAACTAAGTCGTGGCCGGGTACCGTTGTGCTTTGTGTAGAGGTTATCTTGTTCAGCTACTATTTTCTTTTGAGTTGAGTTCTCGTAGCCCTATTTTGACTCTTTTCCGTTGGGGGGAAATGATGCTCAAATCTATTTTTGAACTTGTTTTCTTACTGTGCGAAACTTTTATCTTTTTTGGACAATGCTATGTGCATATGTATGCTTGAGGAATGACATGATGAGATTGGTTGAATTGTATGTGGATCATTACTGTGGGATTGTGTGGTATCTTGTGTCTTCTTGTTTTTATATGATCCTGTGAACTTGCGAACTTGTGTGATCTTTGCCACTTTGTATAGCTCCTAGTGGTAGGCATTTAGGTCGGTGTGACTTAGAGTTGTGAACTTGTGTGCATTGGTATCTACATTGTTGTGGATCATTTAAAGTATGGAGTTGTTATGTTAGTATCATTTCGTCGTGCATCTATGGACCTAAGAGTAGTATGGAATTGTTATGTTGGTATTTATATTAGTGGTGTATCTATTGACCTTCGATAGAATGTGTTGCTACGTTGGTATCTTATCTATTGCATGTATTTACTGTCATATTGCACATTTGTCCACCTTTTGAAACTATGGCACAGCAACTGGTTGTTATCAAACCTACGAGATCAACAACTTTATGTTGACCTTTTCGAGTATCATTTTCAGGTGTGTTGCGAACAAAGGTAAATTAGGAGTAATGGGGATCAAGACGTGAACAACTGGGGTGTTACCCTTAGACTAACTTTTTCATTTGTCACGAATTGTAAAACTTGGATTCTTTTATAAAACTAAATGTTGTGAACATTGTATGGTGTGATCTTGTAACTTGTGCGATGAAACCTCATCATCGCCATCTCTGTGTTTCTTCTTTGCATGTTGTCGGGGTGTAAGGGTTCATATTTGCTGCGTCAATCAGGGAGTGCCTACTTAATGCCAACAGTCACACACACTGACATTCATGCAACTGTTGAGGAAGGGGAGAAGCCTTTATCAAATATGTTTCAAAGTCCTTTTGTAAAATGTCTTGATAAAGAAAATTGGTGGTTTATCAACAACCTCTCTCTCAAACCTTCGGAGGGGATTTTAACCAATGATTTCTTAGATTATTTACTGAGCCAGTGTCTATTCAAAGAATCCCGTGGTACCCACAAAGAAGGTAAAGTACCTATACAAGAACATAACGTCAGTCAGTCCATTCCACTTAGACTGTATACCGACAACAACAGCACATATCCTTCACACACTTAAGTCACAATCCCAACAATCAACAAATCTGAAGTTCATCTCCAACAACAATCAACATCATCAAACTATTCCTGGAAGTCCTCATCCTAATTAGTTAATTTCTAATCAATTTATCTAAACCCAACATTTGTTCTCAATGTAATTTTCCAACCTATGGTATCAAATACAACCATTTTAACTATAATTATTTTTGTTTTCTATTCCATTTCATTATGTACGTAACTTACATTTCCAAAGTAAACGATCTCACGCAACTACCCCTAGATACTCCTAACCTAACCCTAAACTCAAAAAACCCTAATCACAACCCGAAATACACCTAAACTAGTTTCTAACTAGAACCGAAAACCTAGCAAGCTTGCTCCACCATGATGCACCACCTTGTCCCCATCACCCTAGCACCTTGTCACCACCTTGCTAGCACCCTTCACCCCCTTGTCACCACCCTTGTCCCCCAAGTAAACCGCGTTACCCACCTTAGTAAACCGAACACCACTCCTAACCTTTTAACACCTCTCCAAGCTTTAATTCTCACTTTCCTCTATTAGTTACATGCTTTGCTAATACTGGCCACCACTTATTCACTACTTGGCACCACTCCAAGTTTCGATCCATATTTTAGCGCATGTTTGCTTCCATAAACTCACCATTAAGCTAAATACTACCTCAAAACTATGTTCTAGCCAAGCCCTAGAAGAGAAGGAAAGATCTTTAAGCTATTTAGAAGCCAAGCTAAGTAAAGGAAAGGTTCTTGAATCAAACTCTAACAGTTCAGGTTATATCCAAGTCTTTAGACCTATTTGAGCTCTAGTAAGTCCTACAAACTTGTTCTATATACTCTTGATATGGTTTTAGATCAGCTATTAAGCTTTGAGGTAAGGTCATTTGTACATGCTTAAACTTTTGGAAACTCTTAACCTATTAGAGCCCTATACTGACCATTTTAGGAATCCCTAATCTATGACGATCTAAAATAAGCTATCTTAAAGTTTATCCTAAATCTATAAGCTCTTAGGTATTTTTCATTATCATAAGGAAATAAGCCTTAAACCCTAAACTACACTTTGGTTTTCCTAAAACCAAACGACCTTAAATACCTTAATAACCATTTCGTAAACCTAATAAGCTATAGCCATAAGCAATCCTAAATGCTTTTAGTAATAAGCTAAACTTATTAATTTTTAAGCTTTGGAAAACCAACTCTAAAAGCTTTACGTTTCGAGTCTTAGTTTTAAAACCAAACGTACCCTTTTTGAAACTAATCGAGTGTAAGCTCAATTCATTAAGCTTTAAGCTTAAAAAAAACAACTTATTTTTAGATTTTATCGATAAGATATTACTGGCAAAACTTAATTTTGATTCAAAAAATACAAAGTATATGGACATTTGGACTAAAAATGCAAATCGTTTTATGCATGAGGGGTATATATTGTATATTTTGAAACTTATTAAATTTTCGGACCAAAAATGTAATTATCCTAAAGTTAAACTACAAGGACCTGTTTTGCCAACTTTCTAAAATAGGATTAAAATATATAAATCTATGTAAAGGGTTTAAAGTGTAAAATAATATATAGCAAGGGTATATATTGCCATTTTTGAATTCTTAAGGGTGTAAATGTAATATTTTTATATTTAATAATAAAAATACATTTAAATATTATAAGACTCGATTTTATTAAAAACTCAACACATATATCGTTTCATTCATCGATCAAAACATATAAAAATAACTATGTTATATATTTAACATAATTTATCATCTACTAGCTTTTGAAGAAACTTAAAAAGATAAAATCTTATCATTTAAACTATAACGTATCACGTTACTAGGGAATTTCATGTGATGGGCTTTCATTTGGGTAAATGTTTTGACGAGTTGCTATATTTACGATTTAAAGTGTCCTAGCTCCTCAAACGTTTACTACATGACCTCTGGATTATGATAGCCCGAATAGTGATACGATATTTTCACAAGTTAATAAACTAAATTAATATTTACGTTAAACTTTATGAAATAATGTTTTGAAATATAAAAACTAAGACTTTACATATTACCCTAGGTTGCGTGACGAAGCCGTTTATTTCCATTTGAGTCACTTTTGACGTTAATCAGATTTCCCTATTAAGGTGAGTTCATAGTCCCACCTTTATATGTTTTCCAAACCCCGTGGGGAGATACATGCTATAAACCATGAATACAAGTATTTTCCAACTGTATGCTATCCTGATACATTATTGCCTAAGTTACCTGCATTGCCGATATTCTTTATATCATGAACCATTAATCACTTGTGTGTGAACGCAAATATTATGGATAGATCTATCGGGGTTGACGAATCCCGTTTGTGTTTACCAGTGAGGTAACCAAGCGTATTATATTTTAGAATAATAGGTAATTTGGCCAATTACCTTTCCAGAAGGACATTCGTTCCTTAAATGTCATTGATATGGCTTCCATGTTAACGTTTTGGTGTCAGAAAGCTTTTAAGACAATAATATTGTTTCTATGATTTTTGCATTAGTTTCAGTGATTAACTGTTACATAAACTTGTATTCAAACATTATATTGCAAACTGTGCAATTCACTTAACTTTATGTTGATCCTTTTTAGCATGTTTATATCAGGTAAGTAAGCTAATTATAAGGCACAGAGTGCTTGGACTTGAAGACGTCCAAATTTTTATCATTTAAACCTTATGTTTTAAATGTATTTTGGGACCTCTTTTGTAAAACTCTGATATGTTAATGAATGATTAATAAATTTTCCAAAACGTCTCTTTTTGAGTCGTTTTCTATGATTTATGGACTGTTGATTATGAAGTTATACCACCAATTTAGCTTTCGTTGCTATGTGATTATGCTGGGTGTTACACATTGGTATCAAGAGCTCATGGGTTATAGAGAAACAAGGTTAAACTTAACTTACTAACTTTTTTCATCTAGAAAGTCCTCTGTGCACTTATTTTCCTGAATAGTATGTAAAGAGATTTGTTTAACAAATGATACATAACTATTATATAAATAACTTATGTTATTTTCCACTGGGTTGTTACAGAGTTATGTTTACATCCACCCACCCTATTATTATCCTATTTGATTCCCATGTTAAGGATGCTTTTTCCTCTACAAACACTTTCGAGGATTCATCCCACTGGGTTGTTAGCTTTATCGGATTATTCCCCAGCCTCACCAAGAAACACCTCTTCTAACCCTTCCGAGGATTCATCCAAGGATCGTTCAACCTCACTAACCATCTCTCTTTCCACGATGATCTGTATATGAAGGTCATGCAAGCATATGGATGTAATAGTAATGACTATCACCTATTCCACTACACGACAAGCTCCTATTGCTCCACCAACTGTTTTACCTCCATCTTCAGTGTTACCACTGTTTGATCCCCAATATTTCTTTCTTCCTGAAGAGATTTTACCACCTCATAAAGGAGCCCGTTTCCTATCACCCTCCTCTACTGATTTCTCTACCCCACCTCAGGTATTTGAGATTGGAGAAAGTTCTCATAAGACGCATCTGGAACGTCATGAGGAACAAATCAAGACTATTCTGAATCACTTAGATGAGCTCCCTCTTAAGCGCATTGAGCACATGGAAGATAAGATAAAAGGTCTTGGTAATGGTCGAGTAATCATACAACGAGATTTTGACCAACTAGAAACCGAACTTCATGAAGCTCGTGCTCAGATTGCTGGATTTCAGAGAGAGCAAATAAGGCATGACGACGAGATTGTTCTTGCTCGCGTCAGGACTTCTACTTTAGAGATACTCATCGAGGATATTCAGGTTCGACACCGATCAGATATGAAGAATCTTCTGAACAAGATCCATAAGCTCAAGAACCACAAGGGAGGACCACCACCACCAGACTACTAGACTAGATCCTTATCATTTACAGCTTTTGTTAGAATCCAACCACTGGATGTGTGGCATAAATAATGACACTTGTCAAATTTTGACTATGTAAAATATGTAGACAAGTTGTTTATGACTTAATACAGTGGTGATTCCATTATACCTTGCTGTTTTATGATACCGATTTATGTTTATCGTGGTTGTCTATCCTATCTCATGTATTACGATTACTCATGTACTGTATGATCCATAATGAGTTATCTAAGTGGTCACGGTATCATACCACAACCACTGAGAAGTATACCCATCCCCGAGAAACCTAATGAGTCAAATACTTGTTAGAATGTCAATTCCAAGATCTTCCGTTATAACCTACAATGTAATATCAGAGGATGTGTATTTCCTTGTTAATACTTGCATCAAAATGAGAATCCATACAATGATATGTCAAATAAATTCAATATCACTAAGTATGAAATTTTTGATTTTTATACGATGACTTGTGATATGACTATCATTATATGAATTCTTATTATGTGTTGTCTTATAAATGTTGATAGAGTGGCTCCTAAGAGGACATCAACATCTGCAACACCAACCATGTCTTAGGCTACCATCAAGAAACTAGTTGCTGATAGTGTTTCCGCAGCTCTGGAAGCACAAGCTGCTACCATGGCAAATGTTGACAATACAAATAGGAACACCTGACAAGGTGAAACTCCTGTAGCAAGAAAATGTAGCTACAAAGAGTTTATGAGCTGCCAACCTTTCAATTTCAAAGGTACGGAAGGCGTTGTTGGCCTCATCTGCTGGTTTGAACGAACTGAAACAACTGTACCGACGACTGCAAAGTGAAATTTGCTACTGGTGGAATTCATTCGCCCAACCTATTGGAATAGAGCAAGCTTACAATATCACCTGGTTCGAATTTAAGAATCTCTTAATAAAGAACTATTATCCCCGAACTAAGATTAAGGAAATGGAGGATGAATTTTCAAGCTGACTGTAAAAGGGAATGATCTTAAGACTTACCTTAGAAGATTTTAGGAATTAACAGTTTTATGTCCAACTATGGTGCCAAATTCTGAGAAACTCATGGAAGTCTTTATCGGGGGATTACCCAAAAGTATTGAAGGAAATGTTACTGCTTCAAAGGCTCAAACTTTGAAGGAAGCCATTGCCATAACCCACAAGTTAATGGATCAGGTAATAAAACACAATTCTGTGCAAGGAACCAATGATCACAAACGAAAGTTTGATGATAGAAGAACCTTCACCAATAACAACAACTACCATAAAAACAATAACAAACGCAACAATGATCACCAACAACAAAAGAATAGAAGGCAAGAAACCATCAATGCTTATGCTGTTACCCCAACAGAAAATAATAGGTATACCGGAAGCCTTCCCTTGTGTAAGAAATGCACTCTGCATCACACAAGACCTTGCACTGTTAAGTGTCAGACTTGTAACAAGGTGGGTCATCTGACCAGGAACTGCAGAAACAAAGGGCCATCCACTAGAAGCAACCTGCAACCAGTGTTAGTAACTTGTCATGCTTGTGGAGAGAAAGGGCATTACAGAAACCAAAGCCCAAAGGCAAATAACAATGCCCATGGAAGAGCATACTTGCTGAGGGACAAGAACACTCACCAAGACCCAAATGTAGTCACGGGTACGTTCCTTTTAAACCAACATCCAGCTAAAGTATTATTTGATTTAGGAGTCGATAAAAGTTTTGTATCCATATCTCTTGCTTCTAAGCTTAATATCCCACCAATTACACTAGATACTACTTACGAGATTGAAATGGCTGATGGAAATCTAGTAGGCATTAATACCGTTATCCAGGGTTGCACCCTGATCTTGCTAAACCAACCTTTCGAAATTGATCTCATGCAAATTAAGCTCAGTAGTTTTGACATCGTCATTGGTATGGATTGGTTATCCAAGTATCATGCTAGAATTATCTGTGATGAGAAATGTAACAACTCGAGTTTCAGGTCAACGTCTATCCTTAGCTAAGATAGTTTTTTTTAATTTCATAGATAATCATAGTCGTTTATATTATATAAGGGTTGATGAGAATTTCCATTTATTGGTTAATTTCATTCCGTGATTTAGTTTCTATTTGTTTTTAGCATTTTAGAAAGTCAGAAAAATTTATTTTATTGCTTCGAGAGCATAAATATGTCATTTTTGTATTTTACGTCGTTCCTTAATTTTTTTGTAACAACTGTGTTTAAAGGTCGTGTTTTACGAGGTTTAACATTTTAATGAAGGTTTTAAACTGTATTTAGTGGGACGCATGTGTTTGGTCGACTAAGTAACGAAAATATAACCAATTTGTATTAAAATTGCAAGGACATATGAAAGGAGGGGTTAAAGTTGCCAAATGATTAAAGTTTCTTTCTACAAAAACTAGTACATATACTTATTTCATTCTTTTATAAAATTTTCACTTTTCTTGTTTCTCCCCCCTTGTCCGATCGAACTAGCACACACACACACACAAATCATTGCCAAAAATTTGTTACTTACATGCATTTAAATCCGATTATACCATATTAATCCTTGTTCAATCCTCTACAGATCCCACTTAGAAAACCTTACATGGAATGAGTATTTTGAAAGTTGGGTTTTTGGTTAATTTCTCTTGATTTGGTGTATAAGGAAGTGTTTTTAGGTGGTAGATTGGTGTTATATTGAAGTGGTCTGGTTTGAAAAGTTTGTTTGGTTGGTCTTTGTGGTTCGTCTGATCTTAAGGTTAAAAGGGAAGCCATATTCAAGCTTTGTTC